>JAZBGW010000132.1:0-20257 GCA_037464815.1 Mylabris variabilis
ATTTCAGTATAAAGAAGGGAATAATGGCTACCGTCCATACTTGGAAAAAACACCCTGTATATAACTATATATTTGATCTGGTTAAATAAATGAGTAAATACGTGAATAAGAGAGAATTACGGATATTTAGAGGATAAAACTGTGGTTTCCATTATCTTACCTAAGCACTGTGATTTTCCAAAAAATAAAAATAAAAAAATATGTCAATACTTGAATATTGTGATGAATAATGTTTATGATAAATAAAACCCTGCAATTGTGTGATTCTTTTCACTTTAATTTCCCCAAATAAAATTAAATATGCAATTTTAGAGGTTTTTATATTTTATAAACAAAATTACATTTATTTTGTTTTTTTTAAAGAAACAATTCACTTTCATCGCACGTATTTTATTATTAAATCAAATTTCAAGTTTACTGTACCTTCGTTGAGGTTCAGATTTAAATTTTGCTAAAGAAAATTTCATTATATCTACGTCCTTTTAGATGTAGAACTTTTAAAGGTCCTGCTGTTTATAGTTCGTCGATTCTAACTCGATCAACTTAGCTTTGTGGTAGGATCAATTTAAGCAAATTTTGGATACGCAGTGTATGTAGTTGTAAAACTATTCATATAGGAATTTTGAATTTTTTTAACAATTCAACAGTTATAAATTAATACAATATCAAATTGAGTTCTTGAACGTTCCAGTAGATGGCGTTCCGGATAGTTTTCCTATAAAAGCTTGAAGGAAACTGAGCTTTAACAGGAATCTAAAAAGCTGTTTCAAATCAATACTTTTGGAATTTCTATTTTTGTTTAAAATAATTATTTTAACGATTAATTTTAACAATTAATTATTTTACGTTCTGCTCAAGTTAGGTGAAATCATAGTTAGTAAATTTACGGTTTTCTACATAAAATCGATGTTCTTCTTGGTATTTGAATAGATTTCCGTACAAAATACGAAATATGGAAAGGTGAAATTATTTTGTAATTTAGATGAAATATTGCCGATAATTGAATAAAATCGAGCAAAAAAAGAATCAAATGGATATCGTTGTGGAAGCGTGTTAGTTTTTAAGATAAGATAAACAGTTTGTGAATCGCATGTTAGAAACATTTTGTATTCTATTCGTTATGTAGATGATCATTAGTGTTTCCTTTTTGTTGAATATATTTAACACTATTGAATAAATGTATATTTCAGGTAACAAGTTTGAACTTAGTAGTGCGTTTTTTGAATCTTTTATAATGCATATAGAAATTGTTTAACATTCAAGACGTCTAAAGGCGTTATACAAATGCCCCGAAATTAGCACCTATCATTGTAATAGTAATTGATATAAGTCACGCGTTGACTGACTTAAACACATTTATCAACAACCAAGGATGCATCCTTCCTCATCGGATATTAACGGACAACTTAAGCTAAATTACTCTCTAACATGATTTCAATATCAAATACTTAACATTGTATGTCACATGTGGTTATCGACGATGCAATTAAAATTTGATGAAAATCCAATGTTTCTACAAAATTCTATAATACATAACTGGCGATTGCAACTAGAAGCATATACAAGTCATAAAAGGTGAGAGATATGAAAAATATACAACGACATGTTTCTAATCGCAGTTGCCAGTATGGTATAGTACATCATAAACCCTCCACTCACAGACTGGAAACCCAATTAGTTTCAAATATTGGTTGTTTGGATATAATCCAAAATAAATTCGATATAAATACAGTGAAGCTTTCAAGATTATTCTCTTAAATTTTTCTAAAGCTGGCAGCGTACAAATAGAATATTTTCGTCTTGTTCGCGTCACTTTTGCTAGATATTTGAATATTTAATAAAATCTCAATTTTACCTCAATTACAAGAACGATTTTGTAAGTAATTAAAGTTGAAATTACATTTACACGGCTACATTGTTACAATGTTTTGTTGATTTAAGTAGTTAACGTTAACCGATTCACACCGTCTACTATTATCATAGGGTAGAGTAAACTTGACAAAATTGTTATCAATAATCTTACAATTTTAGCATTTTTTTTATTCGTGTTGGGGTTAATTTAGAATCAAGACCCACCTGTGTATTGTTGTATGTTCATATGGAATTACATGAAAGTAACATAAAAGAGAAAAAGTAGATCCGTTTAAATTCACACACATACATAAATATAAATACATATATATATACACACAATCCAATCTTCTCGTCATCTGTTTTTGAACACAATGATTTTGAATTTGTGCATGTTAATGGAACATTTCCACCCCCATTATCCTATATAAAAAAAATTATTAAAAGCGATTAAATCGCTTTTTATATCCACTAATATGCAAATTATAAAATATTTCATAAGTAAAAAGAAAACTGTAAAAATAAATTATATTTCTGTGTAGTATCCAAAGGAAAAGAAAAATAATCGAATTTAATGAGACAAATGAAGCGCGAATTCTCCCCACAAACGTTTCCGTAAATGACTACACACTTAAGATAAGGGTGAATTTTGTTAAGTAACAAAAGGAATTGGAAGAGGAAGACGTCCGGATGTAAATTTGAAAATAGGCCCAGTTGCTGAATAAATCTAAACATAAATCCAAGAAAATAAAACGCAAAGAGATAAATTATAATCTTTTTTTTTTGGTTTTTAATGAAAATTTTGATATATATATTTTTTGTACTAATTCTTGTGATAAAACTGACCTAAATCCTAGTTTGGACATGGTCCACAATTTCGCTCCGTATCACTTCGCTTTCTCGCGTTTTCTCTCTTATTTTACAAAAACCACCCTCTGTCTGAATATAACAAATCCGATAAAAAAAATCAAAGAGGGAAAAGATGTAAAAAAAAAACACTTGACACCGTCAACGGTTGATTTTTTCGTATTTTATTCTAATTTAGAATTTCCCGTTTAAGTGATATAAAGACGGTTATTTTGCATTATTTTTCACGTATATGTTTTTAAATTGTTATCGTTACAAGGGTGCTCGTTATAAGGGTGGAAAATCGTGAAAATCCGTGAATGTTCGCCGCTATACAGGCGCTTTGCCAACAGTTTTCAAGTCAGTATTTTAAAAGCATCGTTGCGTTAAAGACGCCTAGCTGGCAGGCGTCGCGCTCTCCAAAAACCAAATACGACGATTATCATTTTCATCGTATCATAATTTAAAAATTTTCCCTCCGAGAAACTTTTTATTCTATTTTGAAATTCAATTGAAAAAATATCAATTCTTCATTAATATTATTATGTGTCAATAAATTTAATTAAAGTTATGTTAATTTAAATTTTTGGCGTTTAGTGATAAGTGATGTATTCCTTATAAAATTATTATTCAATTGGTTTTTTAATCAGATGTGTTAAAGTTATTGCGGAATTTGAAGGTAAATAATTGATTGAATAAATATTAATTTTGATTTAAATTATCTGTCAAGATTGTGTGAATACTGAACGTCAAATATTCAATAAAAGTCCGAAATTGGTCTATTCAAATTAATTAACGAAACCGAAAACCTTAAGTCATTAAGGCAATATAAAAAAGGCTACAAATTGCATTCAAATTAAATTTTTATCGATTATAATATTGATGTAAGCATGATTTTTTCGTCATGTTACGAATTTATTCGACAGAATACTACTACTTTGATAACAGACGCATTCATTATGCGATGGATAAACATTAGTTAAAATATATAAAAATATGCATTCCTCACCAAATACAATATTACATAAAAAATAGTAAACATATTCCGACAAAATCTTTCACAATTTACAATATCCAAAACAGAATTTTCATATAAGAAAACCGAAATTGACGACATATTTATGGATATATATTTACATAATTCCGTAAATTTTGCTCAATTTTAATCCAAATACGACTTATTTTCTAATTAAACAACAAATGACCTTTGGTCGATAATAGATTATCATGTTAGTATTAAATAGAATAAATACTATAGTTGTTTTAACAAACTACATCCAATTAATTAACAAGTCTTGAATAAATCCAAATAAGTCTGGATTGTATAATTGGTTAATTTTATTACAGAACGAGGTTTTTTTAAGGAATTGCCCTCAAATTGTTAAAATAACACACAGAAAGAAAGGAATAAAGAGCTTTTTGTTTTCAAATTAAAGCGCAATTAAATTTTTTTTTTCGCTAAAATTAACAAGCCGCAAAATTTATTCTACGAAAAAAAAAATATCATGAGAAGGAACCACACAAACTTCAATAGATTTTTAATTAAATTAATTAGCAACAAGAATTTATGATGAAGAATTTGCAGATTTTAAGCATTATTAATCTCTTTTTGATTAGATGTTTTTAATATAATTATTAACAGTCTTTATTACATTTTAAATTATCCCTTATTATAATAAATATATTAATATTCTAATAACATGAAATGTACATTCTCTTTAAAGGCTTTTCAACAGTTTCACTATAAAATTGCTGTTTCGGGAAATTGCAATAAAGAAGCCTTGAAATAAAAGAATTCGGGTTGTTCTTTTTTTACTGTCAATATTTCGCTACCAAACAATAGTTTTACATATTTTTATTGTGTTATCTGCAAGTTCATTTGTGATTACTGATTACCGACGATATAATTTGTCTCCCAGTTAGGCACAGAAATCTTTAGGGGACAGTCATTAAATAATTTTCTAGTTTAACGAAAGTCCCTTAATCAATCTTGAAATTTTGTAATAATTTAGAATATTTATAGGGAACAATCTTTGATTAACAATCACCTGAAAAATTGTTGAAACTATACAGTTTTGGAAGTTATTTTTCTAGATTGAAAATTAAAATACTTGAACGAGACTCACTATTAAACAAATCCACGTATATTCCGCCCATTTTCAGATAACAAAAATTAAATGATTTGCGTGACTCCATGTGTGAAAATGAGTAAAATTGAATTATTGTAGATGAGTTAGCTAGAAAAAAAATGTATTTTTTGCTTTGTAAAGTCGAATCCAGATGTGAGCCGAGACAAATGTTGTCTCGATTTACTATATCTCGTTCACTGTTAAATCGTGCACGCACTGTTTCAAAAATTAATTAAAAAAAGACACACACCAGAGGGAAAAACACACACACACACACATGCATACATAAACAGGATGATGGTAGTTGATGCAATTATTTATTATCCAGACCCTTATCAAAGGATTTATTAAATGACACAATTTTTTATCAAGAAACTGGTAATTTTCTAAATTTTCTTCAAATGCCTACGGAATATTTTTTGTGTTCATTAACACTACTCTTGTTGCTAACTCATTATTTATTAAAATGATACCACTAAAAATAATGAACACTTCTATTTAATCGTGCCTACTCTATATTTAAGAGCATTGGCTGTCTGGCAAACTTTTTCGTTCTGAGAAATTACTATGAAAATTGGCCTTCGGCAAAGCAATAATGATCGTAATAATAATAAAACTCATTAAAAATTAATACTAATTGTCAATTAAAGCGGAAAACAAAATGTAATAATTAACAAAATACAGAATATTTTATAAGAATATAAGTTCTTTTCTAACAGACGGTAACATATATTTAAGCAGGGCCGTCATGAGGATCAAAATCTTGTGTCGCTTGTTATCTTGCCGAAAATGCCACAACAAAAATGAATCTGCAATATCCAGGGGCGGCGCTATATCTTGGGCGACCCTGTGTACAGCAACGTAGAGGGAGCTTTTTCTGATACGGAAAAAACTTATAAAAATTTTGATTTACTTTTATTGGTTTCAAAAGTTCATAATAAAGGAAGTTTTTTTCACTGCTCAAAAATTTATGATCCATCGAAATTAAAGTAAAGCATTCAATTTTAAAATATTTATTTTAGAAAACCAAAAATCCACACTCAAATATGGGATGATGAATTAAAAATTGTATTAAATTTTATAATACAATTTTTATGTGAAAGAACGTTGAGATTTTTAATATTTAATTTTAGTTTTAAAATATTATAAAGGTGGCTGGAATGAAAATGATGTAAAATCTGTTAATGTGGTTCAAAAATCATTTAAATTTTATTCTCACCACAATTTAAAGCCGGAATTCACTAAACTAAGGTTTCGAACCGTTATTTTTTTTATTCCGCTTTTCACTCCGGTTCAATTAAAAAAAAATATCGGTTCGGTTTCGGTTTTCGTTCCTGCAAAAATAACGGTTTCCGGTTCAGTTCCAAATGATCAGTTTCTAAATTTTAAAATAAAGAAGCACTTGATTAGCCACTTAACTTAATTATTCACCAATTACCTGTGCGCCAGGTGAAAGAATGCTAAAGAACCATTCGTATAAGAATTTCACCCCCTATTTGCCCCTCAAAAGTTGTACGAAACTTATCAGACACCCTGTAATATTATTAACAAGAGTTACAGAATACCATTTTGAATTAAATGAATCGAACTTTGTCAAAGTAAAAACTACATAAGGTGAAATTTATTTCTAACACTTTGTATTAATCACCTAGGAGTTTTCAAGAGATGCTCAAACACGTGGACATTGGAGCTTTCGAATGACCACCGGCGTTTTGTAATTCACCGATTTGGATTCATTATTCAGTTCATAAATTCTATGATACAGACGTTAAGGTGAATAATTATATGTATATTAGTCGACAGTTATGACATAATAATACCCTTTCCGGAAATTAATTAAATTTAGTTTAACGTATTTGTATTACTGATTGTTTCAAATTAAAAGCATTGTTTGAAAAATGCCAACTGTAAAATTTTTGAAATAAGTAAGACTTTGTTTATTTAGCCTTTGTTTTAATAAGAAATTTCTTATCTTTGCATGCCTGTTCGCCTAAATTTTAAAATTAGGTCGGGAACTATTTCAAGAATATTAAATATGGGAGTAAATAAATAATAACAACCATCAAGTATGTATATGAATGCGCATAGTTGACAACATTCTTGTAAATTACATCAACTTCCACTCTATACAGTCCTTCTTAAGTTTTAAAGGATAAACATTGATAATGGAGTAAGTAAGGGGAAAAAATGTAATAATTCCTATACACTTGACATTCTTGTATTGTGTAGTAAAATTTTCATTCACGATTCCTTTTCACGTATTTTCTTCTTGTATTTCAATTTTCTTGGTTTTACGTGTTACGTTTACATCCCCATTTACACTTGGCGCTTATATTTAACTATAAGTTAGCTTTACAGCAGTTGAAACGACAACAGTAGAATAATGAGCAACGTTAGGATTTGTCGAAAGGAATAACGTATTGACTGTAAACCTAACATTTAAACAGAACCGACACTTTACTCGTTAACTGATAACATTTTAGGTTTAATGTTCTCTTTTCGGTGTCGTATCAGAAGATTTTAATTTAATTAAATTTGTAATAATTTAAACAAATAATTCGGAGATTATTTGGGTTTGTTATAATTCTGTCATCATTAGGCAACCGTAAATTATCTATTTAACAATGAACAATAAAGGATATTTATTTAACTTTTGTATTTAAATGTAATTGTATGTTTAGCGATAGTAAAATTTCGAACATTTGTTAAATTTATGTTTTATATTTAGTGGATCTGTGGATCTCATCAAATTTAACCGCGATCGATTATAAATACAAACACGAAACATCCTAGAAACACGGTTCAATTAAATTGTAAATTCTGTATAAATAATTAATTGTGTTCGTCCAAGTATTTCCTTTTTTGGCCCATTTCGCCCTACGCTTTTATAAAAATAAAAAAATATTTATATTTTGGCTGAAATTAGTTGTTGTTTCAACCAATCTAACAAATTTTCCGGCCGTTCTTCGTTGCCTTTTTTCTTCTCGTGTAAAGAAACGGACGACAATAGATTATTTAAACGTTTTTATCTTGATTTCGTCAGTATCCTCTTTTTTTTAGGGGTGAAGTTAAAGTTTCACAGTTGTTAAACTTCTTCTTCACTGATAATTATCCACGGACGACGAAATTGTGTCGTGTTTTAACTTTAGTTGTCTCTCTTGTTTTTTCGGTTGTTCTTACGAAGAAAAAAAGGAAGTGAATAAATATTGTGGATAATATAAAAAGATACGAAACCGCAGAAAATTATTTATTAAGTTTGGTAGTTGAAAAATCCAACCCAATTCTCAGTTCGTCATCATCACCATTATCACCAATCGGCGGCGGACTGGTCTTAATAGACGAGTTTATTGTTGTTCATCAGTGATATTCGTTAACATAACAATTTTAGAAGAATTTAGAGACAGTCAGAGGCTTTTTATCGATCATCTCCATATTTAACGGAGATGATGAAATTTCTTAATATCCGGTTATTGAGAATGTACCGAATCTGGGGGTTCTTCTAATATAAATTCAAAGATAAATACCCACAAAAAACTTTCAATAATATACAAAAAAAAAACATATCTACGTTAACTCATAAATAATAAGTTTGTTGGTATTAGCAATGACAAACCACTGAAAAATATGAATTATAGAGCGAGCTTTAACGAAAATGCTTTTAATTCAAGTCATGCAGGCTTATCAGTCTCATAATTTTCCACGATGCAGCCTGAAACTGTAGCCTGGCACGAATCTGATACAGTAAAACCTCCCTTAACAAACAGCTCCAATGACCGGACAGTTTCTAATTCATCCACTAATACGTCGCTCTTAGGCGAAAACCCCGGACACCTCCTTTAAGCGGATACTTTCAATTTCCCCCCAGGTGTCCGCACAAAAGAGGTCCTGCTGCTTTATACTGCAGGGGCGGAGTGACGTTGACTGAGTAAGTCACGCGGCCTAACCTGACTTCTGTGTAGTACGAGTGTATGTATTCTTAGCGATTTATGGAGTAACTCCTGGAAAATATTTTAGCAATATTAGCTCGTTTGAAAGTCTGCCAAAAATTCCATTTTGAGGATGCAGCGATTCTCAAAATGACTCAAATATCCTCTCGATGTTGATTTTTTTCTTCGTTTTTCTCCATTTTATTCTAGAATGCAATGGAGCGAAACGAAAAAGTCCAAAGCGAACGTTTTTGACCGACTTCGCGATTAGCTACGGGCTGCTATTTTTGTCAAAATATTTTTAGGGACCACTCTACGATTCTTTAAAATATTTTTTGAATCGCTTAATTAGTTTGGTTGAAACGGTCAAATTGTGTACTCCCAGGTCGGATACTCTGTAATAATTATTTTCCTTTGTGCAACACGATCATATATTATGCTTTCTTAACGTTAATACCATTGTTATACGTAACTTATGTATTATTGTTACTTTTTTGTTATAGGAGAATGGATTGCCGAGTCTTACTTCTGTGGCTTTCGACTAACTGGATTAACGGTAAGCCTATTTTTTGAATAAAATGACAAAATCCTTACTAAATTTTTCAAATTAAGTAGCTTTGACTAAAGCGTTAAAATAGCTTCATTTTTGATTATATTTACAAAAATAATACGTCAATTTTTTCAATAAAACGGGATATTACTAGTAATTGTTATTAAATTTAATATTCAAGAAGCTGCTCAAAACATGCACCCTTGTCTTTGATAATAAGTTATTAAAGCAGAATTAATAAGCACGTATGTTGATCAAAATATTGTTAAATATTTAAACCATTAACAATTTACCACCGACTAGAATCGATATAGATTTTGATATTTTATTCATAAAATCCCTATTAAGGATACTGCCGTTCAACGAAAAAAAAAAATGCTGAATAGGAAACCATCTCTCCCTAGTTGCTTTCGTCTACATCTACAATTTCCTGAAAATCTTCTACAACTTTTTTTGTTCTTCAGTCATCTGTTAGTAATCGTAATGATTTTCTGAATAAAACAATAAATTTACGATCATTTTAAAGTAAAATATGACAATAGTTTAAATTTAGTTGACGAAAATTTCAAAAAAATTCAATTACAGAAAATAACGTCTTTATAATTGAAACCGGGTGCAATATAAATCAAAATTAATCAATAATTCAATGTTTACTTATTTGTTTGATTTTATTTAAATCACCAACACTTATTCAATTCACTTTATTTGAATTAATACGATTTGTCACATGTATCAGTTAATTTGTGTCGATAATTCTACTATCTATACCGGGTGAGTCATCTAAAACGAAAAGTTCTTATGGCAACTCTTATTATTTGGCGAGAGATTCAAAAAATATTTCAAGGATTTGTAAGATCATTTTAACGAAATTAGGGCCTTGTAGCTCATTGGGTAGTTGATAAAAAGCTCGTTGTTATCACATTGTCGCAATTTTCACTAACCGGTTATACCCGTCAAATAAACTACAAGGTCCCCATTTCGCCAAAAATGTTCTCTAGGGTCTAAGGACTACCCCTGTGCAGTTTTTTCGGTTAAGCCTGGCCTTGAGATATAATCAAAGGACGATCAGATTTACCTGTACCATTTAGACTCTAAAATTTAATACTAGGCTTGATGGGGGAAGTAAATGTTTTTTCCCTGCTAAACGGACTAAACCGATTTTCGTCAAGGAATATCAAAGGGGGTATTTAGATCGAATCCGGAAAATCGAAAGGAGAGAACTGTACCGATTTATCGTTGTGTATATGGGGGGCTTTACAGAAATGTCAATTTCAATTTTTTTCTTGGTCATGCGCAGTTGTGAAATTATGTACAGGAATGAACCTTATATTTTTACTTAAAGTTGATTATATTCATGGCGGTGTTGAATTGAGTTCGATTAAATTCCAGTAGAGAAAATGTTTAGTTAATCGATTAATGGAGATCTTATTTTGCATAGACCATTAGTCGATTGAGCAAGTAATCGTTCTACTAATAAATAATAATTATCTATCAATCATTTATTGATTATAACAGCATTTGAATTATTCATCAATTTAAGACCTCCATTAGTAAGATATTGATGGTATTAAGTAACTCATAAATTTAAAAAATATTCTTTATTTTCCAACTATGTTTATGTGTTAATTAGTAATGTGACAATGATAAGGAAGAAACAAATTAAACCTGTAAGTTAATAAAAATATCTGGCTTATAAGTTAGATGAACTTTCCGACAGACAATAGATATAATAGACTTTCCCCTAAAATTTTTTCTATATGAAGTAAACAGAAATTGACAGTAATTGAAGAATGCTGACAATTCTCATGATTTTCGTCGGTCCAGAATTTACTAACTCCATATTTCTGCCGGAAAAAACCTTAGAAAAAATATCAAATTCTTAGTTTATTAATATACAATGTTAACTTTTTCAATTTATTTGTATTATCGTCAAGAATTTTTTATCTAGGTGTATAAAAATTGAAATCGAGATAGTCGACGAATACAGAATATTAGTGATAAAAACTCTAAACGCTAACAACATAGAATTGTATGAAGACTTAAAATTTCATTTACTAATGGCATCCGTTTTACTTCTTTTTATCTAACTTTTAAGTATACGAAAACTTTTTTATCAAAAATTTAAAAAGTTTAAAATCTAAAGATGGAATAATCATCTATTGTAGATAGATAACTATTGCTTTCATATTTTTCCATATATTATTATTGTTATTATTATTGAAGGGGATATATATGAAAGAGGAAATCGAAGTATACACAATTCAGCCCTCATATAATGATTGACGATTTCCTATTTTCCATATGAAGAAGAAGGAGAAAGCCAAAAAAAAACTTTCCAAATCCTTCTATCACATACTAGTGGTAAATAAAGTTTTTAAGACCGGCATAAATATTGAGGTAGGTCTAGAAAACACGTATTGGGTTGTTGATTTGAGAAACGTGTCACAATATACATTCTATGGAAAATCTCTGGAGCTGTAAATCTTTAGAAATTCCATCAACGAAATATAGTCAAACTATGGTTTGTTATAAACTATAAAGCAGCTTTCTTATTTTTATTTACGAAGTGTACGTTCCAATATTCAGCAACAACCACGTTATCTTGTTTAAAATTCAAACTAATAGAATAATTAGAATTAATTTGTCAATCAAGTAAGTGAGTTGGTTCGGAAGTTACCCAGTAATCGCAATCTTATTTCACGAATAGGTGCCATAAAAGTCACATTTATTGAAGAATATTTAAGGGAGAACCTGCTTTATGAAACCTGCGGTTATTACGCTTCTCAAACGCTGGATGGCGCTTGCTCTTTTAATTACTTACGGAGCAATATGGCGGAATTTTCAAATTATAATTGCAAAATGTGTAAATTAGTGAAAGAATTGACGTTGATGCCAAATAATTTCGCTCATATCACTTTTCAACGCTGATCGTACACTTGGTTTTTAGATTTATTATTAATACGCTTATTTTGTTATTTCGTCTTTTCTATTTTTTTTTTTTGTGAAAACTATAGGTTCTAAATCAACCGAGAAAATAAAGAAGCTAAATAAAACTTCATTAGATAAAAAAGTTTAAACAAAATCTGTCTTTTTACATTCGAGATAAAAAATAAAAATCATGTTTTTTGGTGTTTTTTCACTTTTTTCAAAAACTATGCAAAAGATTTTGCTAAAACTTAGTATAAGTGAAATTTAGTCAAATATTAAGTTATGGTAATTTTTTGAAATTTTTTGAACCTATAATTTTGTTTTTCGTCCAGTAGGGTTCAACCTTAAGATGAAATATAGTGGAGAGTTCGGATATCGAATACTTTCCTTATTTTACTTTGCGTTGGATGCTTGTTAATTTAAAATTAATTATGTTACAATTAAGTTTGTCAAATTTATGATATCAAAGTACAAATAATCGTTGATTTGTTTACAAATTTATGTAAATTAAATGTAGTACTTTAGTAGAGAATTGAATGGAATTGGGTAAGGGGGTGGCTTAAAATCGAACTAAATTACCATAAATGGGACCTGTTTACTATTCTAGTGTCGGTTCTTGATGCAATGCCTATAATATAAGTTCTATATGTCGAGAAATGTTATATAAAACCCAATTTTAACCATAACACTACGAATGATGGGGAACGGTGGTGGTGCTTACCTATATAACCTGTTATCGACAATTTTCGTTTTTCATTTGTATAATAGGAAAAAAGCACCACCCTTAATTCAATTACCATTCGAAATGTAACCATCTGAATTTAAACGAAGAATAATGGTTGTCTGATAAAGAGATGACACGAATTTTGAAACCATAATTTAACATTTATTTTACGATTAAAATATTTATATATAATTTAAAATAAGAAATATTTTGAAAAATTGAAGAATCATTCAGAATTATTTATTGAAAATTTAAACGAAATATGACGATAAAAAAGAAAGGACCGTTCGTCCAGCCGTGATATAGAATAGAAATATTCATGAGTGGACATAAAATTCAAATTTACATCCATTAGTCCATCAGAGGAAGTATGTACGTTTTCAAACAAAAACCACTTTAAGCTCACCAAGCAAGAACACCTAATAAAACGGGGGATTATATGAAATAATATAGGTGTAGTTATACAGGGTGTAATCAAAACAGCTAACAATCGTTAAAACACGTGTAAGGCCCAAAAACTGAGCCGATTTGCTTGTTCACCTAAAACGAAAAGTTCTCATGGCTGCTCCCATTATTTGACGAGCGAATCGAAAAATACTTCAAGGATTTATAGGACAGTCCTTAGAGTACATTTTGTCAAAAGTAGAACCTCGTAGGTCATTCTGAAAAATTGGTAAAAAATCGCTCGTTTCTGACGACGTCGCGGATTTCGAAAACGATTGAAGACCCTCCCAACATTGATTTTTTTCAGTTTTTTCCATTTTATTCTAGAATAGGTGTGAATATTTCGCAGTTTTTCTAGAATGCAATAGAGAAAAACAAAAAAATCAATGGTGGGAAGATCCTTGAGTCATTTTAAGTCGTTTTGAGTGTTTAGTTCGTTTTTGAAAATTGCGTTCTTGTCCAAAACAAGCGTTTTTTGACCAACTCCCAAGTGAGCTACGAGGTCTAATTTTGTTAAAATAATCTCTAAGTACCACCCTAAAAATCTTTGAAATATTTTTAGAATCGCTCGCCAAATAATGGGAGTTGCCACAAGAGCTTTTGCACTGAAAGGTGACTAGATAGATATTAGTCCCTAAAATTTAGCGAATACTAATGTACTATTAGTTTAAACAAATTTAATATTGAACGAAGTATCAGTATTTGTGAGTACAAACAAACCTATTAATGTTATTACAAATAAATGTTGTAATTACGTGCGATATGAGCTTGATGAATTTCAGTGTAATAAATTGACTTGATTTAACAAAGTTGTCTAGTAGTAACTTTTTACAAATAATAATAATAATAGAAAAAGAGATCAAGATCGATAATTGCAATGAATAGTAGTGATTATCTCTATAAAACTTTTACTAACTTTACTTTTATAACTTATAACATTTATTATTTTTCTTTTAAGAACTTTAATCAGTAATTAATTTTTACTAGATCGGACTAGACTAGACTAGAAAAGAACATAAATATAAAAAAAAAATCGAACAAAAGAAGCAACAAAAAAACAAACAGACAAAACTAGACTGTTCATAAATCACTAACTTTTCACCTAAACTAAATTAGTATCAACACAATTCACTAAATTGTTTAACTTTCTTTGTTATCAACGAAATTTCCACAAATTTAGAAAGATAATTACGAATAAAAATTGGTTTATTACAGTCCTTAACCACTTATTTTTGTTGAACGATTTCAAATGAATTGAATCAATTTTAAGTGTAAAATGTATGAGTGTATTTAACTTAACGACTATAAAATATTCATTATATTACAGCTATAAATTAACTCCATATTTAGTTCAACTTTATAGATTTTAGCATTACAAATGAACATCAACTTTGTGCTAGTTTTGGGTACAATAATTACAATAAAGATTACTTTATATTATTGAAATGTTACAATAGATTCAACCTCTTTAGTAAAGTACTTTTGATACTGTTATTGTGGTTGACCCTCTACTGCAGTTTTGTTATAATCTAACAACAGATACTTGCTCTCTAACACAAAATATTTCCGTTTCCCCATTTTGTACACTCACAAAAATTACATTTCTATTATATTATAACTGTTGTTGTATTTTTGGTTAGTTTTTTAACAAAAATTTAATAACGATTTCATTTAGTAAGTTATAAATTCTACAACGAACCCACTAGGTTACACCCATATAAATTATTCCAAGTTCTCACTATTAAGTCATGAATTGGGTAACCACATTTACTTGTCTAGCAGCCATTACTATAAGAAATTTTGTATTATTATCACTGTTGTTGCATTTTATGTTGTTAGATTAAAACATTACAAAATCGTCTATTTATTAAAACTTCGTTCACATCGAAAAAATATAAGGTTCGTTCCTGATTACAATCCAATACACTGTCTGCGCATGCGTCTAAATTGTGAGTAATCTAAGCTTTAAAGAACTGTATTTCATTAGAGCAAATTTTCGTTTATATCACCTATGGTTTATTTAGAGGAAAAAACAAGATAAATGTTGTAAAACAGAGTAGTTGTGGTACATTAAGCAACAACTATATAACAACTGTAACTTTACAAACAATTGTGGTTTATTAAACGACCGTATTATAAAAGTAAATTTTATTCGAAATGTCATGTTAAAACTTTAGATTACGTTTCCTGGCAACAATAAATTCATACACCAGCACTTAATATCTTACAAAAGTGTAAAATAATTAACATTCAAGACAACAATAGAAGTTTGTAGTAATTGAATTTTTCATACAAATCAGACACAATTAAAAAAAAACGTACTATTATAACCGATTACCAATTATTATTAAGTTTGATGAAGCCTTATTGCAGAATAATTTAAAAAAAATATAGATGTTAGGATAATTGTACGAATATGCAAATTTAGTCGCTTCTATTTACTACCCGACTAGAAATCGTCTCTGATTTACCTGAAGTACAACGAGAACCTTATCAGGTTAAGATAAGGTTTGCCTTAATAAGCATAACCTGATGAGTTCCATAGTTGGATAGAATCAGGATAACCCCATTCAAAAAAAAGTTATTTGTTTTTACATTATCCACATCAAGTTTAACTGAGGTTGTTCGAGGGATAACCTTATAAAATAGCTAATTCTTTGGTATTTTATTTGTACTCAGATCAAACTGAGGTTACTCTCAGGATAAACTTATGCTAAAAAGAGTCGCTTCTCATGAGGCCATCCTGATAAGGTTAGAATGAGGTGATTCTCAGGATAGCCACATGCAATTGATTAATTATGTGGTTAGCACCCTGTCAGAGTTATACGTCATTCCCTGATACTACCAGTAACTAGCCCTTTAACTAGATGGCGCCAGTTTCTTACTTAACTTAAGTCCGACGAGTAGATTTTGCTCCTCTCGTGGACTGTTGATTTGTTATTAATTATCGTCATTGTTTAATGTTGGTCATATTAAATAAATTAATAAAAACCTGTAATTTTACCTCCAATCAAAGAGATTACAATTAATTTTTTATTAAGGACTTTATCATGATATTCTTATGTGGATTCTAATTCGGACTAAGACCTAATAATTTAATCCTGATAGTTGATCTGCGGTATATCCTTATTAGGTTCTTATTCAAGGATTTTGATTCGGACCTTATTTGTATGAAAGGTCAATCTGATATAATCCATATTAGGCCTCTATGAAAATTTCTAGTCGGGTATTTATTGGACTGTGAACGCACCTTAATATTGTGATTCTGTCGAGTAAAACTTCACTAACTACAAAAGCAAATTTTTAAGCGTAAAATTCATGTTTTATACACTGATTGCACCTTTTGATTAATAATTGATAAGAGAAGTGAGATAAAAATTTCATGTTCACTCGTGTATTTCATTTTTTGTTGTTGATGTTTATTTTGGAATTCTTTTTTTAATAAGCTATTTTAATTTTTTTTCGCAATGACTATATTAACGTGACTGTAATACTGAAACATTAACAAAATATTAAAATGATACTATAATTAGTAACTCAGTATTTAACATTTTACAAAAATGTTGTTCCTACAAATATTTCAGCTTACTTTATATAGGGTGTCTCGCAAGTCGCGGATAGGGGATGAAATTCTAAGACGAAAAGTTCCGTACCATTATTTCATCCACCGCGCAAGTAATTAGTAATTGATTAAATTAAATAGCCAATCAGGTGCTCTTTTAGTTTGAACGGCTGTCGGGCCAGCTTGCTAACTGGTCCGCTACCCAAGGCTCTTTTCTTCTTTCTTTTTATCGCTGTAGCGAACTCTTGATTGGCTGTTTGATTAAATTAATAACTAATTACTTGTGCGTCAGATGATAAAATGATACAGGACTTTTCGTCGTAGAATTTCATTCCCGATCTGCCCTTTAGAAGGAAATGCGCGACTTACGGGACACTTGTATACCCTATTGCGCGCATACAATTTGAGTATATTTCTTGATTGTTATATAGAACATACGTATTCTGTAACAGCTCATCATGACCAAAAGCCGAAAGTACTTTGATCACGATGACGTCGTCTTAGAATATATACCTTTTACGCGCATGCCTAGATAGAATTTGGGTAGATTTCTTGATCGGAATATACTTTAGACAGAAAACAAGTATGCTGCGACAAGTCATGATGCCCAAAAATCGAAAGCATTTTGATCATAACGACGTGGTCATAGAATACCGTTCAATAATGTTTTTAGCAGGAATAATTTGGAACTATCATTACATTTATGTACCTTTTTGCGCGCATACCTAGCTAGAATCGGAATACTGGAACGTACTTTAGAAGGAAGCAAGCATTCTGCGACAAATCATCATAACTAAAAGTCGAAAGTAGTTTGATTATAATGATTTTGTGATAGAATACTGTTCAGTAATGTCTTTATTAAAATTAATTTGAAACTATCATTGCATTACAAAAGCGTATTTTATTGTTCAGAACAAGTTTAAGAGACATCGTGTTTCCCTGTGGTTATGATGGAAAAAATATTTCCTTCGCACCCGAGCGGCCCCAAGCGAATTTATTTCTAGAGATCTTTTGCAGAATAAAACGAATTTTCCAACTCATCAGCAAAGTTGTTTTGAATTTCACAATAAACTAAAATACGTTTATTAGGTCCTTTAGGGGATTAGTAACGATTTTTCGTCTTTTTTTATATAGATCCTTATCGTAGAACAATCGATGAATTTTTTACAACATTGGTATACTTACGAAAGTTTTATTATACCTATTTAGAGCTACATATAGTGTTATAAACAAGAAAATTGATTTTTTGTGTAATCCAATTATGAATCTATGAGAAAGTTTAATGTCTATTAATTCTAGCTAGTGGATGGTCATGTGAATAGTAATGATGTTCGAACTAACACAAAATTACATTACAGAAAATGTCTAATGAAAATTGTCAACTCTATTCACCAATAAAATGAGAGAATATCTATGAAATATCCCGTTTCGCTTATTAGCCCTTATCAGCGATGCTTATATACGTATTAAAATTGATAAGTAAATATTTACATCGTGACATGAATAATAAATTATTGAAGATTTCGTAAGAATAAATTGAATATTGTCCATTTAGTTGTTCCGTACGTATCAAATTCTACAATATCTCTAAATTTAAATGTCTCTTTTGAGATACATCAATCAATAATCAAGATGAGTATTCATTTTTTATGCATAAAATGAAAATTATCGAAAAATTGTCTAGAATTATATAAGAAATTACTTATTTACAAGAACGCCTTATACCCTGTCTATAGAGAGTTGGCTAACTTAACTCTATGTCAGTTAGGAAGGACAAAATTGATGATGATTAGGCGCTATAAAGTCAACATTGGAGTTAAGTATATGACTCAGTTAAAGAGAATTTTGTGGTAGTTCTCTGTATTTGTCTACTAAAATAAGATCTTGAGAATGTCAAATACTGAAACTACCCCCATTGATAAACGTGAATAGTCTAATACAGGGATCATTTCAAAGAACGTATAATACATATGTAGAACTTTTTTGTCCACGAAAATGTTCTCCAAATTAAAATCAACCTATTATTTATTAAGCTTTTCTTCTACGAGAATTTCTTTGGGAAAAAAGTTATTGGAATTGGCAAACAAAACCAGGAAATTCCATTTAAAAAAACTATCGAAGACATTATTGCATCGTTATGGTAATTGATAGAGCCGTTTTGGCTTAGTTACAATTTAAAAAGTTGGATTTTAACAAAATCTTCACAAATAAAAAAAGTGCTGGGTACTTCGTAACACTTTTTGATTCACCCTATATTTACGTGATAATTATATTCGTATTTATTCTACACGGGTGAACTTAATCATCGTGACTTTTATAAAATTGAAACCATATCAATAATTCACCATGAATCGTTGAGATTTTTTTAATGAAACATGCCGGGTCATCTGTAGGTTATACTGAGGGTTGTTTATAATTAAAAAAGTCACACTCAATAGTCCACTAATTTACATCAACATGAATCTTTTGTAATTTAGTCTGCCATAACGGGCTCTTCGTCGCTTTATTACCTCAGATAACTAGAGACGAATAATTAATAAAATTCCTAAACTATAGTCCAAACGTGTATTTCGAATTAAATTACAATTGCTGAGTGAATTTGAAGCGTATGAAATATCAATAGATGAAGCAATCATGTATTTAGCGTTTCGCTATAAAATGAATGTTGATCGGGAAACAGTTTACAATACGGAGATAGGCTGGATTTCTTTCGATTCCGCATTTTAAATTATCTAAGCGGGGGTTACAATTTTGGGAAATTTTCTTGCTTTCCCAATTTGTCAAATTTTTACAATTTTCTAGACATTGGAGAGAATCGTCAAATAATTCTACATCAGCGTTTCTCAAACTTTTGAAAATGCGACCCGAATAATCTTCTAGAAATGAAAGTACGGCCCATAGAGCTCTAGTCGAGAGGGTGCTGGCAAATATTTGCTCAAAGCACTCAATGGGTTAGGGCGAAAATAGAAGTTCTCGCTTATCACGTGACAAAATTTGAAAAATACCCTTCGAAATGTCATTTTTAAGCATTGTAAAAACGAATTTTAAACCGAATAATTTGTATTTTTTGTATAAATCGACGTTTTGCTACCCAATAAAAATTTAACGCGACCCATAGTTTATGAACCACTGTTCTAGATGACTTCTCGATTTTTTTTATTTCTGCAATTAAAAAAACTCACTGCATTTCCCATATAATTACACTGATGTTCTTCAGTGCCTCTAACTATTTAGATCACACACTCGAAATGTTCACATGTTCATGGAGTATTAAGATCGTATTTTAAACAAAATGCG
>JAZBGW010000132.1:22771-37098 GCA_037464815.1 Mylabris variabilis
TCTATCGCTGCATTTTTATGTGAATTTATTGATTTGAAAAAAAATTAATTGAATTTAACAGCAACAACAAACCAAATTATTGGTAAAGTTTCCCCAACAATATTATCAAAATTGAATTAACTAGAACATATTTAGACAACTAGTTGTATTTCCTCGGTCTATGCCTATATCAAGATCTCATTACTACGAGCTTTGTAATTTCCGAATAGAAATTCAACAACTATGTTAATAATAAATATTAACTTTTAATTTAGAGTTAATAAATCTACTACTAGCCAGGTGGTACAATCTACATTTATTTCATTTATTATTAATCAAGAGAAGGGAGAGAGCAACGATTGCAAATGAACATTTCACGTGTACTTTGGAGTCAATAATATGGGAATATATGAATATAAAATTTTCTTAATTTCAAATATGATTAGCACTTTAACAACTATTACACTTTTACCGAGAACTAGGTAGACATATGCATACAATACAAATTAAAAATTATCATATTAATTGTTTGCTAGCATACATAATATACAGAGTGTCCTATCTCATGTAACACCTCTAGTGTAGTTTAGTTCATTAAGATTTTTCTTCCCCTACTTGAGCTCGCCTTAGCAAGATCTTGGCTTAAATTGAGCTAACAGCAGGCTTCACATATTTGGATAAGGGCCATCCAAATGTCTGTAAGTCTACGTTTAGGTCGATTTAAGGGGCGGTCTTGCTAAGGCGAGATTTAGTCTCTACTAAATCTCGCCTTAGCAAGAAGAAGAAAAACCAGGCATACGGTTCAATTTTTCTTTCTCTATCTAAGCTCGCTTTAAATCGAGCTGAATATAGGTTTACATACACTTAGGCCGATTTAAGGCAAGAACTTGCTTAGGCAAGAGAAACCTTGTCTAAATAGAAAAATCACGGACATTATTCAACAACTTACAATTAGTACAACTATATGAATTTCGGTTTATAGAAATGGTTTTTGACTAAAATAGTTTATATTGTGTTAGTGGGTGTGAACAGAAGAAAGTAATTATAAATGAAAATGCACTTATTGTCAACGTTTTGTTCTCCAAACAAATTTGCCAGATATACAAAGGGATCTAATACAAGAAGTTCCCTATATCTTTATAGTTTGCGTTCTATTCATTTTAAATTTAAATTTAATTTAATCCAGTTTGGTTTATTTATATATAAAATCATTGTAGATTGAGAAACGATAATGATTTTTTACAGAATACCACTAATTGTGCCGATAATTTGTTAACATTTAGATGTTATCAAGTTTTATTAGTATTGATTTTTGGTAATTTACAACAATTTGCACATAATTTAAATAATTAATTTTACAACATGTTAACAATACAAGGTGGAATATTGGAAAGAAATGTTTGATTAAAAATTCAACGTTTTACATAAAATTGTATGATTTTCCGTATAAGGTTTTTGCTTTTAATTTCGCCGGTTTCATTTGTAACAATGTCTGTATTAAACGAAAATCTGTGGGAAAATGTTAAGTGCCAATTAATTTTAATCGGAACACTGTTTAACTTTGAAATCAATGAAGCATTGTAACAATATTCGGTTCAGATTTCTAAATAAATTGATAACTGCCCCTTACCCTCTCATTCTTAATCACTATTGTTTGGTTTATATCTAAAATTAGAACATTAATTATGAAAAATTAATTTCGAATTAATAAAAAAAAGTGTCGAAAGTTTAAAATTGGAAGTTTGGCGAAGAATTGTTTTTTGTAAGAAAGTAAAAAACTCAAACAAAGATTGAGATGTAATAAGCGGCTACAATAAAAAAATTTCGTTTTCAATAATTTTCATTTAGGATCAGAAGGGTTTGTTCTCGATTTGTGCGAATTAATGGGGAAGAATTCCTTACTTCTCTTAATATATTATTCCCAACGCAACATTCCAACGTTAAAATAGAAAATTTCGATCCTCAATTTCACAACATTTAACACCTCGTTCTACGTGTAAAAGGCATATAAATTTATGTGATTGAAATGCTATAAAAGAAAAATAAATAAAATGCGAAGAAATTTAAAAATTTCTCTTCCATCTGATTTAAAAACGAAAAGTCTACTCAAAATAGAAGCAATAAATGTGTATGTCTCTGCGGATTTTAAAAATGTCTATTAGAGAGAAATCCCCATGTCTGGTCACAATGATCACCGTCGCTGCTTCATCTAATCCGTTTGTTTCTACTGTAATTTTATGGCAAAGACCGGATTTAGTACAAAAAATTTGCCAAGTTTAAGCGTTCGCACCGAAACTCCTACCTTAATTGAATTCTCTAATTCAGTTAATTAATTAAACAATCATAAAGTTCATATTTATAACTAAAAATTTTGTTAAAAAAAGCCAAACTTACCTAAATAATGTTGTAATATAGATATAGGTGGGAGACCGAAACACACAGAATTATAATTAGATGATTTTTGCCTAAAAAAATAAGAGCCATGATAATTCAGTCTAATATGCTGCAATTATAAGTCTAAATATAAGTAGTAATTAATTAAAATTGTCACGTTATCGAAAAGTTTGGGAAATGGTGACTTACAAACTTCTTTCTAAGGTGTTTACGGAATTTTCAAACATAAGATGCAAAGATAGCTTGAAAAATTCAAAATACTTTGATCTTTACTTTCTTGTTTATAATCACTTAACATCCCTAACATTACTTTAAGAATATTTATTAATCATACTTAATAATGGCATAAATTAAAAAAAAAACTTGTTTGAAAGTGAACATCTTGTAAAGATTATAATTTGGCTTTCTAGGAAAATTGTGTACTATTGTTGATAAAATTGATTTTTTCTTCATTTATCTACATCAATATTAATACATATAAGTTCAAAAATTTATACTTTTACTAATAAATTTTTAAATGAAAACCCTCTGACACCGTTATCCACATTAAACATAAGAAAAGTGTGAATCGGCGAGCTGGAATTGAACCAGTAACTTTCCACAATCCAGATAGATGCTCTTACATCTGAGCTACCACCGCCCCATTTGATCCTTATTTTACCTGAGATATCTTATCATACAGCCTAGAATCAATGTCAAGTCGAATATTACAAACAATAATATTCGCTGAGGTATATTAAAGGAAGAAAATTTTCTCAAATGGGTTTTTTTTTAGTTAAATTTTAAATTGTAATGTATATTTTTATAAATTTGAATTTTTGATTTGTCGTAAAATATAAATGACAATTATTAGTTTGTTTTTAATCTCCCCTTTACCGACCAACACGCGGAAAAAATGAATTAAAGATAAAACCAAATATTAAGTAGAATTATATGGTTTAATTCACATGAAAATTACATTTATCTTTGATTTAATCAGCGCTTCCCCGTCCACCGCCGCTTAATTACATACATTGTTTATTTATTATTTTTTTATATATTTTTTGTAGGTATAATAATTTTTAAAAGACAGATACATATATCCCAACGTAATCCAACATACATTTCCAAATGTCTTCTTAGCATTGAAATATGGAGTTTAAGTAAAGCGACATTTAAATATAATATTTTATAAAGCTGTGTCAAAAAATAGAGATGGAGAAACTCTAATATACGTTTTGTACAAGTGTTGAAAGTAACATTCAGTAATTTCAAACTTTCCACTTGTATTATAAACAATTTATACAGAATGTCCCATTTAACTGCGGTCAGTTCTTCTGACAACTCCTATTAATTGTTGAGCGATTGAAAAAATATTACAAAGACTTATAGGAGGCTACCTAAAGAAAATTTTAGCAAAATTAGAATCTGGAAGCTCATTTGAAAGTTGGTTAACAATCGCTCGCTTCTGACGATATCGCGATTTTAGAATGTCTCGAAGATCCTTCCAACATTGCATTTTTTTCGTTCTTTAGTAGTTTTTAAGCCAACTTCAAATGGGCTACGAGGCTCTAATTTTGCTAAAATGAAATATTTAATGCTGTAATAGAAGTTGTCAGGGGAACTAGCCATAGTTAAATGCAGCACATGGTAAATAGAAACAGTCATGTAAAATTTACACCATTAAACTATTTATCACTTTATATTCTTGTTAATTAGTCTTTATTACTATTGTTATAGTTAATATGTGTATTTAGTGTTTGATTAAAATGTGCTAATTAATCTGCTAGTATCAATATGTTGAGTTAATTGTCCTGTTTATAATTAACAATTTGAAACATACCTGTATGTGTATATGTATAGTAAAGCGGGAGATTTATCCATAATTTTGAATTTAGATTGGCAATTTATTTATGTTTGACTATTACATTACTTGCATATTTGGTGTTAATCGAATTGGTTGATCAGAATCAATTCATAATGTAATAAACATTATATATATGTTATGTTCATGTAAAGCTAATTGGTCCATTCAAAATGACTTCTAAGAGAAGGCTAACTAGACATACATAGATGTATATTACATCAATAAATCTATTAACCCAATTATTATCAAATCTAGAACGTAATCTCTACATGTAATTTTGATAGATTAATATTTATATTATCGTTAATGCCATTAAATTATGTATTGACAGCTTCTTTGATGTGAGCTTTAGATGATCAATAATCAGAAAGAATACATAACGGTACAAATTTAATATTTCTACACTACTTTCAATCAAGCATAATCGTTTGATAAATAAATTAAAATAGATAGAAAAACAATATTGTTTACTACACAGGATCTTATGTTTATTGTTTAAGATTTTTTGTAAAACGTATGTTACAATTTAGCTTCGTACGGTAGCACTGACGTCACCGCCTAGAACTATCACACATGTGAGCGCTCTACAGTTACAACTCGATCTCTGCATAGAATTAATTATATGTTTATTTGTTGCGCTTATAACTTATAACAATGTAATCATTTAACGTAATTAATAAAGCAAAAGAACCTGCTGAACGAACCGTCACTGACTAGTCTATGTAGTGCTCTCTTTCTTTATCGATTCGTTGTTCCCGTTTCCTTAGAGCGAATATATTGGGCGTACCACGATATTTCACATCACAGTTGGCTGTGCCTTTCGTAACGTAGTATCGTAACTTGGTTCACACTTGACATTTGCTAATGAATTTTCAAGTAGCCGAACCAAGCTACGATATTGTACAAGTTGTACACCCGATATTTAACACGGACTCTAGAATCCTAACGTTTCTTATAAGATAAAAAAAATTATGATTACGCGTGCATGTAAGCATGTGAAATATAAATACATTAGTTTTATCGTTGTAAAAATCAAAAAATAAAGCATTTTCTTAACACCTCCTAATTTTGCTTCACTTAAACTAGATACTACATCATTAATAAGTATCGTGATTTTATATTTTTAATCCCCATTCTAATCTCTTTCAAATTAAGTTCCAAAAATGATTGACATGGACGTGGTGTTTGTTAAACTTACTATAAGGTCTATACAGGATGTCCCGTAAGTCGCGCATTTCCTCCTAAGCGGCACACTGGATGAAATTCTAAGACGGAAAATCCTATATCATTTTGATATCTGACACACAGTTAATTACTAATTAATTAAACTAAGTAGCCAATCAGGTACTCCCTTAGTTTGAACGGCTGTCGCGCCAGCCTGCTAATTGGTCCACTTTCAAGACTCTTTCCTTCTCTCCTTTTATTGCTGTAGCGAGCTCTTGATTGGTTACATGATTTAATAATAACTAATTACCTGTGCGTCAGATAACAAAATGATATAAGACGTTTCGTCTCAGAATTTCATCACCTGTCTGCTCCTTAGGATGAAATGCGCGATTTACGGGACACCCTGTATGTTAATTTATAGTAAGCTATGGAATATGAACGTAGGGCGCAGCTTGGTGCATCTTTATTGATTATGACGTATAACATTAGCTTTATGTCAATTTTACTAAAAACTGTACAAGTTACGCTTTACGTTTTCGTTTCGTCGTTTATTTTAAATCATATCTAATTATGATGATGGAATGTAAAAATTGTGGTTCAAATAAGACATTTTATACGAAAATCTATTTTATTAGAGAGGATACTGTTTGAAAATTTCTAAAATTTAATCATAGATCAATATGCGTTTTCGTTTGTTTAGGATGTTCTCGTTCTATGGGTACATAGTAGAATGAATTTTATAAAACATGTTTACTCTTTGCTATGTTAACGTGAAAAACGTTACAGAAATCAATTAAATAACAAATAAGCCTAAATTGTTTTGAATATGTTTACCCTTTTTTTATCAATTCTCTCATGCATAAAATAATATATCTAATGCATACTAATTGTATCAGGGATCTTTATTAAATGAATTAATTTCATAAATTATTATCGCCTAAATAAACAGAGATCATCAACGATCTCTGCGGACAGCTATGCTAATTTGTTATTTGAAACTGTCATTTTGACATTTCTGTATTTTGATGCTTACATTTTTGCTTTTAATCAAATTAATAATAGAGCCTAAAGATAACATTAGCTAACAACTTTATTAATTTTATACAACATTTTCTTTCCTAATAGACAAACTGATTATGATGTTTTCTATTTCGATCTAGTTTTCAATTAGTAACAAGTAGAAAAATGGTCATATTAACTGTTTCATAAGAGAGCAATTTACAATTTTGAAGAAACTATAACTGTATCATTTCTCTATTCTCTCCAACCCTTGATGACAGACAATATAATCCGTCGCTTAAACTTTGTTAGAGATTCTACCTTCAATTCACCACGCTTTTGTAGCTTTTCCCAATTAGCATCTTTGCGTCATTGCTACTGTTACACTTCGATCTATTCAAATAATTAAGCACATAATTAATTCGGATTTGTGTTAAATTTTTACAGGCAAAATAACTAAATATAGAATACTCCATTTAAAATGATACTTTTAACGTTTCTTTAGTGTTTATAATTAATTAATTTGTGATTTGCACCGATGATGTGGAAAATCGCGGATTATTTTCGAAATAATGGGGTCTTGCGATTTTCTCATTTTTCAGCAAAAAAACAATTGAAAACATTAATACTGCCTTGTTAAAGATAATTTGACGAAATTATAATAGACGACGTATAATCTAAAGTTGACTGGCCACAAAAATAATAAAGTTTATCCAGTTCAATTGAAGTATCATAAAATATTCCTAGTATATTAGTTATTTGAAATGTTGTTTAATGTACATCATGAATAATGAAAAATAAAGTTTATTTGATTTGTTTGAAAATTCATTGAGGGAAAATATGAAATTTCTAGCTTTCAGACATGTCGAATGGCTGTTTAAATATTAATTTTCAAAATACATAAAAGCAAAAAATATAATATCCATTATTGTTACATTTATGTTTATCAATAATAAAAAATGCAATATACTAATAATATTAATAACAATAATTTTACGATGTTACTTTAGAATAATATCAGTTATTTGAACGTTTAAATTTTGATAGAGAATATAATCGATACCTTTGTCGAATTTATGCTCATCCAGGTAAATTATGTGACATGACAAATTACATCTATCTATTGATATTATGTGTTTTACTGGAACGTTAAAATTATTCTCTGATTTATTGGTTTTATTACACTAATATTATACATGCAATATTAGATATTATATGATTTTTTTTATAAATATCTATTTATATTCGATACATAAATAAAACAGATAAATTCGTTTATTTCTAATTCGACGATAAAAACAAAACAAAAATACCAACAACAAAGGCGGGGTTGTTTTTTCTTGTTTTCTGAATGTTAAAAATGCACCAAGTTGAAAACATAAAAAGGTACGGCCCGATGTTTTAAATACAGAAACAATTACTTGAATGATTTAGCATCAACATCTCCATTAAATAGTAGCTCCTACATCCATTTTTAACGTTCCGTAATTAAAACTCTATTTTCTATTTTTAAATATAAATTTCACAATGTCTATTGTGTTATTTTTATATTTTCTGATAATATACCGGACTAGAAGTTTCAATTTGGTGAATCTAATGAGGCTCCTAATTTGTAGATTAGTCAAAAAACGCTCATTTCTGACAATGTCGTGATTTTTAAAAACGATTTTTCCATTTTCCTCCATTTTTTGAGAAACAAGTGGAAATATTTGGGATTTTTTCTAGAACGCAATGAAGAAATACGAAAAAATCAATGTCAGGAGAGCCTTCGAGTCATTTTACAATTAATCTTTTCTCGCGTTTAATTCGTTTTTGAAAATCCTAGCCTTGTTTAAAACGAGCGCTTTTTGACCAACTGAGCTACGAGGTTCAAATTTCGCTAAAATATTATCAAGGAACCCTTTAAGGATTTATCTTTGAAATATTTTGCGAATCGCTCGGCAACAAATAGGAGCTTCATAAGATCCGCTACATTTAAATTTTCAGCCCGGTACATTGTTAAAATAATGAGTTGAATATTACAATGACGAAATCTTTAAATGTTTTCAAATAATCATAATTCAAAGTAAGAGGAGAAAGTTTTTGGTATAGTTAAGATTACAGTAATAAATTAAGAGAGAAACGGAACTCTTTTAAATTCTTTTTGTATAACTTCACAGTTATTCAATGTTGATACTTTTTGATATTATCGTGTCCTGTTTATGTAAAATCTTAACTCTTCTTCTTTATAAACAATTTAAGATGAATCTAGAGGCTGTTTAAATTGGAAATGAACCATTTACAAATCGAATCACGTGTAAAAGCAAACATAAAAAGAAGGAAGTTCAATTCACCGACAATATTACTAACAGACAAATATGGCAAAGTAATTTTAAATACTATTTTCCAGTAGATAAGCAGAAAATTCGTTTTCTTTCCCTTGAATTTATCTTTCGTTGTTGGAAAATTTGTTGGATCTTGTAATTACAAAGTAATGCAATTTGGAAATCTAAATAGAAATAGAATATTTATGTTATATGTTATATTAACCAGAAATAATCTATCATAGCTATGTTAATCAAACTTGGGGTGCTTTTTCCAGAACTATGCTAGTTATTTTTATCTTTTCCTTTCTATTTTTTTTAGATATTCATAGATTTCATTCATTTATTTCCTTTTATGGAAATATTTGGTTAGTTTGTTAACAGGAAGTGACATAGAGAACTAAACTACAAACAAGGGTGACATGTACTTTGTACCATATTTGAATGTCTTTGGAAAATAGTGAATAGAACGAAAAGGCCATCCCACATCACATAATTCAAAATCTCTCCAAAATCCTGCAGATACATATCCGAGACAATAGAGAAAGACAAGATCGTACAGTAGGAGACCCTCATCAGACTGTCAACCGGATTATACTCAACTGTTCACCACTTTCATACCACTACCACCATCGCTACTATCAACCCCCTTACAAAATCTTGAACATACGCACTATCGAACAGTGTCGTTTTATCGTTGATTGTTCCAAAACGACCCTTAACACCAATTTATTTATCCACCGACGACAACACCTGATATTATATAACAAATAAACTACAGCGGCCGACGTTCAATTAGATCAAATGAAATTGAACGTAACCAAAATAATGTGCGATTTATAGGATTATATGTTATATACAAGCTGTAATTGAAATGCCTGATAATCTTCAAGCCACGTGTAGGGCGCGAAAAACTGAGCTAATTTGTATAATATATTAAAGGGTTTCGGGTACTACAAGCTTGTCATAACATGTATCGCCAGTTATACTTCTGTAGCTCATAGCCATGAAAATCCAAGATGTGCTATATTGACACCTGCTTTCTTATCAAGTTTCAACAATAACAGTCAAATACAAAACGTTGTTTTTTTTGACACTTCAAAATACCTCTATTATATCCTATTCTATATAGGGTTAGTGAGCTTTGAGTATTTTCAGGCATTTCAATCACACCCCGTATTCGCTGGTAGCTGATCGAACTATATTTTAATATGAATCTTTGATTAGGGTTTTATGATTTTTTTGTCTATCGACACTGGTGTATTTACTACCCCTGTATGTATTCAAATTATATTTTCAAAAGCCGCATCCAGATTGTAAGCGACAATTTATTTGGTGTCTAACATCCAAATCTGCACACCGTATCTCTATCTAAATTTTAAAATTGTTAAATAGACTGTAACATATGCATATGTATGAATATTTCCAACTAAAAGTATACGTAGATGAAATTTAGATTCTATTATAATCAATAGCATCTATTTTACGTTAAATTTCGTAACAATCAAATATTTATTATATCGTTGTTTATATCTACATACATATATTCACGATTTAACACATTATGATAATTGTTGAATCATATAGACAATACCATTATATGTGTGCGGGTATTATCTAAAACAATTCTACATACATATACGGTATGCATGATTGCGTGAGAATTTAGATCGTTACCAACAACCAAAGATGAATATTACAGAGCACAACAATCAAGCTTGTAACATATGTTGATGATTGAACTATCAGTTACAGGCCTTCGACCTTTAAACAACAAAGAATCCATAATCTTTCATTGTAACTATCTCGATAACGATCATTATTTCCTTAAATTCATTTATTCATTTTGTACATTTTTTAACCAAAAACAATTTCAAGTAGATTTAGATAGATTAAAATCGAGTTTCAAATAGCGTACTAAATAAAACAATTGATTGCAATAAGAATAAAGAATTTCCAAATAACTAACTGACTTTTGCTTGTCCTCTTTTTAACTGATTAAACATGAAAAGGGTTCACAAAGTGAATTGTCTTTATATCTATGCGAATTATATTTTTTAATATACCCCTATTCCTACTTTTTTCAAACTAACAATTAAACTTCGGACTATAAACCTTCTTTAGATTGTCGCGCGACTATCGTCAGCGCACCCCATGAACGTACATGATTTTGGATCTCTTGTTTGTTGAACGTGACGTCGCTTTATTACTTTATTATTATAATTATAGTTAATTCTATGCAGAGACCGCATTGTAACTATAGAGAGCTGACATGTATGATAGTTCTAGTCAGTGACGTCAGTGCTGCCATACGGTATAAATTGTCCTAAGCTAATAATAAATAATAAAACTTGAGGAAAACGTAGCCACCAACTCTAAAGAGACTTCAACTAGAGAAAGATAAAAGATTTCTAACTTGTAGAAAATATCATGAAAGTTGCTAGAAAAACTAAAATAATGTGGAAATTATCCACCGGATAATCTTAGCGTACTTTACTTGTTTGTAGAGAAAAGTGAATTATCGCGATTATAAGGAAATAAAGTATTTAATGTTCGATAAAAAAAAGAAAACTTTAGTTTTGACCTAAAAATGCCATACAGTGACTAAAACACTAAGTAATACTTGAACTAAAAATATAATTAACGCTTAAGCTTTACAGATTAAGCTGTTGTCAATCGATGCTGATTTCTTTCGATCTTAACATTCTTTATTAATGTGGGTGTGTACTTAAGAAGCGCCAAAGATGTATTAAAATTTTGTGTATCGAGTCGACAATTGACTTGTAAATTTACAATTTGTAGAGGACTCGAATCTTTGGCTTACATTTTGAAATGTCATATTTTTTTGTAAATGGATACTCATTTTTTGAAATGAAAATATCATTTTTATATTTACTTAATTTAGATTTTTTTAAATAGTACTTTTTCATTCAATATTGCGTAATTTCTCCTATTTCCAACTATTGTGAAAGGGCGTTGTCATTTTCACTAGATATCTTTCTCGATCTAGATTTAAGAGCTGTTTGGTTTTTCTCGATAACAAAACATTTCTAAGAACTCAAATAATTATAAAACTTTGACGAAATGAACAAAAAACCTTAAAACTAATTTTAATGGCACCCGTGAGACTGTTATCAGAAAAAAAGGTCCATACATATGCTAATAAGCAATAAAAGTTGCTGATTTTAAAAAATAATTCAACATAAGCTTCAATGTTCATATGATGATGATACGTCTATAGCATAACCAATGAACTGTTTGCATAGGGACGATATATTCCAAAAATTCGACGTTTCCTCAAAAGATGATGTAGCAACTATAGGAAATATTGATGAAGGGAAATTTCCTATTATAAAACAATTTTACTTTAAATTCCTACCTTTTTTCATCTACGACGGAAAAAAAACTTCAAACCCTTAATTGCATACTTTACAAGGTTTTCAAATAAAAAATGTACCTTTCCCTCGCCCTTTACGTCTTTATTTTACTTTTTTTTTGGTAGAGGAAGATTCTTGACATTTTTAGTGAAAGCGACATCGAAATCACAAATCAATCACTCAAGTGCTTTGATTTTGTTAAGCTTTTATGTTATTTTGATTAATAAAAATTTTAAATTTCGGTTCATACCAATGCCTGTAAGGGTGTAAGTTTTTTTTTAATTGGACTCCATTCAGTTGACGCTGATTAGTGTACTTCATATTTTATACTAAAAACTCAATTATGGATCGACGGACGGTATTATAGCCATTGAAAATTTTTGCTGATAACTGATAACGTTGTTATGATCAAATAAATTATTCTGTTTATTTGCTTCATTTTTATATATACAATTATAGATGCAGTTAAAATGAGTAATGTATCATTAGATCACGCATTGTCAGTAATATGACAGGAAAATATGATGAAAGAAGACCACTATTACAATTTCTAATATTTCAACCTATCGTGTTTGAACTGAATGTCCAACATAAAAATACTATATCACAACTTTAGATCATTATTCATGTTGTTTTCGCTTATTAATCAACTTACTTCCTCTGAAATCGATAAATCTCTACATATTGATGTTATTTATAATTGTTTGTCAAGCCATATACATTTTTATACAGGGTGTCGATTCTAAATATGGTCGATTCTATGAAACTCTTATTAGTTGATAAGGCAATTTTAAAATTATTTTAAGGATTTGTAGGGTAATCCCAGGAGACCATTTTAGTTAAATTAGAACCTCGTGGCTCATTTGGCAGTTGTTCAAAAACGCTCATTTTGGACGAGACCACAAATTTTAAAAATGAGCTAAGCACGTAAAACGACTAAGAATGACTCGGAGAGCCTTTCAACATTGATTTTTCTCGTTTTTCTGCATTGCATTCTAGAAAAAATGTTGAAAATTTCCACCTGTTCCAGATTGCATCAGAGAGAAACGAAATGAATCAATGTTGGGATAGTCTTCGAGCCGTTCTTAGTCGTTTTGCGTGAAAATTGCGACATCGTCAGAAATGAGCAGTTTTTAACCAACTTCAAAATGAGCTACGAGGTTATAATTTTGCTAAAATGTTCTCCAGGGCCCTTCTTATAAATCCTTGAAATATTTTTCGAATCGCTACCTATCTAATAGAAGTTTCATAGAATCGATTATATTTAGCGTCGACACCCTGTATAGACGACTAGTTTTTATAAAGTACTGATAAAAATTTATAATTAAAATTAAAGTTTTCCGTTGTGCTTTCGCAATGAAACAAAAAGGCATACATATAGTAAAACCGGGTTGCGGTATCTTTTTTTTCAACATAATAAAATCGTACAGTTGTAAAGCTAACAACGTCCAGTTTATCTATCCGACTACCAGTTTTTGTTTTTCGATATATTTCTATCGTTAATTTTCTTTTGTGATTTTCAACTAGCATTTTATAATAGCCGATTGTTAATTTCGATTTGTTTTTGTTTATCGTTTTTCCTGTATTTGTTTATAAATAAGATATATCAATCTAGTGGTACTACGTGTAGGATCGGATTAGATAAAATGCCAACGGGTCGGTTAAATTCGGATTAGTTTGATCGTAAACGTGCTGGTGTGAGTTTAGGATGTGGGTATCAAATGTCGAACTGGGTGGTGGCTTTAAGACATCATATAAAAATACATATCTTTGGACGTAATGGTTACTGTAGGCAATAAAAGAACGTTCCTTAATGTATATAAGAGTGAACCTGAACTGAACAGAGTTTTTGACTATACTGACCGTTGGGCAAATAAGAGGAATGTCAACCAATAGCCGCCGCCGCCAATCCGCTTACGACACCCCGGAGACGGCTGGCATTTAGATAGGATCTTCTATACTAGCCAAGTCTTGACTATCTTAAACAAGCAGCTATATAAAGATAAGACGAGATGAGCAACGAAACGAAACACTATAATCAACACATGTAGATGAACCATAGATTCTATAGTTCGAACAAGTTGGAATAGAGAATAACCCCTTCAGGGTAAACGTTGCCTCAACCACAACTTATCAATTTCTAATCTCAATACATAATTATCGATTTTACAATAATAAATAGATAATAAAATTATATCAACTATTTTAAAATATAGTCCAAATTTACCAAATATCAACTTTCTATAGTTATACGGTCATAAG
>JAZBGW010000133.1:0-21108 GCA_037464815.1 Mylabris variabilis
GAAAAATATAAAAACTGTCATCATGCAAACACTGAATTTTTGCACAATGTTCAAGATGGAAAATCAAACAAAATCTCATTTGGAATGCAATAAAGCAAGGGCAAACGTCACGTTGACGTCAAAAAAATCGTTTTTGCACTTTCGGGACTTAAGTGGCTACTTTAGTCCCTTGTTACAGGGTCTAATCATTTTTAATCCCTAGGGACGTATTATTTATTATTTCCCTAGGAATTTAATAAAAAATAGACAATTATTTGTATCTATTGCAACAAATGTCAAAAAATTGTCATTTTTTTATATTACCAGTTATTATTATTTTACCATCTTACTGTTGCAGTAATTATGATTTAACTTAGCATGTTAAAAATATAGAAATGACACATATTTAACAAATTAATGAAGATTCTTGACAATCTCAAAAATTTTGAATTTTATGCCCAAATATTTCCGAAAGTGCAAAAAATTGCGTATATACATAACTGGGGACTAAAGTGCTTTGTTCTGCTCCTTAAGTAGTTTATTGCCCCTTCTCCATTGGATTCTGAAACAAGCATGAAAAATCAATGTTGGAGGTCGTCGTGTCATTCTTAGTCGTTTTAGGTGTACAGTTGATTTTTGAAAATCGCGACATTGTTCAGAACAAGGGTTTTTAAACAAATTAGATGAGCTACGAGGTTCTAATTTCGCTATAATCTCCTGCAGGGACGCCCTTCTTCAAAATCCTTCAATTCGTTGGCAAAATAATTTGAGCTGCAATAAGAACTTGGATCATTAATGGATCACATATTATAATCCACATGAAATAAGATACACGTGAATTGATTAAATTTAATTGCAACTATTTAAAAAAGGAACATACTTTCAAATATTTTTAATACGAATTCTGTATATAGGTTGTCCCGTAAATCGCGCATTTGCTCCTAAAGGGCAGATAAGGGATGAAAATCTAAGACGAAAAGTTCCATACGATTTCATCCACAGCACAGATAATTAGTAACTAATTAAACTAAGTAGAAAATCAGGTCCTCTCTTAGTTTAAACGGCTCTCGCGCCAGCTTGCTAACTGGTTCGCTTCCCTTTTTTATCGCTATAGCAAGCTCTTGATTGGTTACTTAATTTAATTAATAACGAGTTATCTGTGCGTCAGATGACAAAATGGTACAGGACTTTTCGTCTTAGAATTTCATCCCCTATCTGCCCTTTAGAAGGAAATGCGCGACTTGCGGGACAGCCTGTATAATGTTTGTTTGTAAAGGGATGAAATGAAACACTGTCACCTATTCGTTTACTGGTTTACTGCACAAAATATATTCATCGAACATATTCATTGCTTACAACACTCGATTTATACAGATCATGTTGCAGGACAACTGTCTAAAATATTTATCAATTCAATTTTATTTATTCCAATAAACTTTCACTATTTAAGGCATCCACACTTGAAACAGTCATGATCAATTAGAAACATTACTAAAATACAGTAACAAAAACAAAAATTCTAATCGAATTAAAACATAATTAAAATTACAATAATGATAATAATAGAAATAGTAATAATAATAATTATGATAAAATATATAATAATTAAATCATAACTGTTTCAAGTCAACTGTACCATAATTTTATTAGATCTCTGGTTGTTGTTAAAAAATCGATGATAAAATTGAAGAAAAATTAAAACAACAGGAAATATTACAGGGATGTGAAGGGGGAGTGTCTTAGTTTATCAGCAATCAACTATTTGCATTGTCTTCTCAAGTCGGCTTTTTTCGTTTCAAATGAAAAAAACAAACATAATACTGCCACTCAGTATGCTCAATATAAAATTAACACATTAATTATTTATTAATAATAATAATAATAATAATCATCTCTTCGATATACAGTAATTAAACTGATGATAATAATAATCGTCATTATTTATTTATAGTATATATAAAAAAAGTAAATTAGTAAAATTTGTACATATTGCACTTTCCAATAAGTCTAAATGTATAATTATAGGTATATATTTATTCATTTATTTATTTATATATATAATTTTCTTTTAAAATATTATTTTATTAATTAATAATAATTCACTCGTAATATAGGAATGGGTATCCTCAAATTTCATTATTATCTCTTTTAAAGAATTCAACAATCGAGGACTAAAGAATCAACAAAACAAAAAGATTCACACTTAATATCGGTGTATTTCTCTTTCTTTTTACATATTATTTTTCCTCTTTTTTAAAAAAAAAAAATACTAAAAACCAAAGATATTTACAATTATTTGTTTAAATATTGATCGATATTTGAATTAAAAAGGCTCCTAAACGAAATCGCGCAGCTATATTCACTACAAAATCGCTTCTATTTGTGTGTGTGTCTATTTCTTTTCTTCATTTAAATAACAACAAAAATAATTATACAGGATGAGTATAAAGTAACCATAATCGTCATAACTTTTTTATGAAAATTTCGAAAAACGCCGAGTTAACTTATTTTTTTAATAATTAATTGTGACTGAGCCAAAACGGCTCTACTAGTTACCATTGTGAAGAAATGACGACATTTTTTTAAATGGCACCCCCCATTTTTTATTGCATTGAAAATAGTAATGGGTTACATAAGAAAATTTTTGAGAAAAAAATTCTCAAAGTTTACAAGATTTTTTGTCATCAGAACATCCATGCATCAGCATAGTGTACGAAAAACACAGCACCTTTGAATAAACATTACAACATTGATTTTTTAGAGAATCAAGTATGTATATGTAAATTTTTGACAAGATTTTTAGCACGCATGGCGGATTTAATTGGCAAAAATAAAACTGCAAATTTTAATGTAATTAGGAGTCTTATCTGTATAAAAGCTGTATATACTTGAAGCATGCTTCCTGTGTCCCTCCAGAAGTAACCATTACATTTCAAATTTTATTTTTGACAATTAGCTCCGCCATATTTTCCGATAATTTTTTCAAATTACGCCTACTTGATCCAGTAATAAATCAATGCTTGCAATGCTTATTCAAAGGTGCTGTTTTTCGTATACTATGCTGATGCATGTAATGACAGAAATTTTTTAAGAATTTTTTTCCTCAAAAATTTTCTTATGTAACCCCCTAATATTTTCACATATCTGAATGCAGAAAAAAATTCTCTATCCGAAAATGCAATGAAAAATAGTGATGCCATTTAAAAAAATTTTTTGGCTCAGTCATAATTAATTAATTAAAAAATAAAAAGTTACCTGCCTCAGCGTTTTTCGAAATTTTCATAAAGAAGTTATGACGATTATGGGTTACTTTATACTCACCCTGTATAAAACAATTAAACAGAAATTATTAGTTGACAATTAAACCATAAAATCTTCTGTTTTCTGTCTGTCTGCTAGCTAGAATTACCACAACCACCGCCACCACCACCACCATAGTCCACCCATCTTCTTTCAGAACATGCACGATGATTTTTTGTACAATACTAATTCGATTAGTATTGTTGATAAATAAACGGTAACGGTAACTTCATCAATATTTAGTAATATAGCGATTTTTGTAAAAAAATGTACAATTCTTTCAACATGTACACGATTAATTTAGTAATAATAAAACGTGATACACGTCCATGCAGACAATTAGATTTGGAGATGTTGTAATTTTTTTTTTATTTATATTGTAAAAATGTAAATTGGAGTGAATGGCAGTCCAAATGATTTGGCAGTGATTTTATTTAATTATTATTATTTATTTTTTCTAACCGAACAACAATTTGTGCCTTGTATCAACGATTCTAGAGAACTGCATGGACGAAAGACATCAAATCAGACACATTATTCTTATTGTTATCAATATTATTATTACGTTAAAAGCGAAACCAGAATCTGATTTGTTTTCATTATTTTTATAACTATTATAATTATTATTACTATTATTATTTGTAATTAAACTTTCAGATCCTGATATCGTTGATGATTGTGATATAATGAAGATGGATGATGATGACGATGATGATGATAAATGAGTCAAAATTATAAAAAAAAATCATCGACAAGGGAAAATAAAAGAGACAGAGCCACTGTTGGCAGTGAATTATATAGCAATATTCGATAATTAACAAAAGAAATAATAATGAAAGGAGCCAACCGACTATTACAACGATAATTTCCTGAAAGTTTGTACCATGAATTTTTGTACACTTGTTTAAATTCTTTTTTTTTTTATTTGTAACTATTATAAAATCATCTGTCAACAAAGAAGGCCTATTGCATACCACAATTCTCGTTCTATACGAAACTTTATTCCACCAATTCGGTATAATTGGCGGAATAAAGTGGATTTTGTGCCGGGTTGTTGTTTTTTTTTTAATTAAATATCCCTGATAATAGGAAATGATTGGTGGTTGACTCCTGCGACCATTGAACGAATATCGTTTATTTTTGCTCTCTCAATAATAAGGCAATAGATGGCGAACGCGATGATTTTCCTTTGAAAAATAAAGTCCAACAAAAATACATCTATCTCCTGTTCGTGTCTGTTTATGTGTTGTTATTTATTTTTTTCTATATGAAAATATGTCTCTATACTACAGTTGATGAAAAATATGTCTATTTTAATTATTCCAAATTTCATTAATTAATTAATTGAAACGTCTCTAGCAGCAGATTATGAAATACAGAAACTATTTTTATGGGTGGTAATAGAGTAAATGGGTAATAGTATAAAAATGAGTAGGCTACAACTACACATTGAAGAGTTAAAACATTTAATTGTTTGTTTTTTTAATTCATCATCTCGTGTTCTGTTTTATTTATAATAAAGGCAGGACAGTCTGTTTTTCTTTTTTTTAACTGTTGTTTGTTCTAATTCAGGAAAAGAAATCTCCAAATACATACGTGTAAGTCCATAATAAACAACACTTTAATGACACTTTAACACGTGTTAATCTTCACTGGTTGTGTTTTCCTACGATAGCGGACGGTAATTTTCGATTTTTCCCCCAAATAGAAAAACAAGAATGTTCCGCATTGTTGTATGTGTGTGTATGTGTATATAAATGTGTATTTATAATAAAGTGCATTACGACTTTGTAGTGCTTTTTTTGTTTTAAATATAAATACGTATTTTTTCTAAATAACAAACTAAATTGCACTTTAAATTTTTCTATATCTGTCTCAAATACCCCACACTGTTTTTTATTATTGTTGTTGTTGTTATTGTTGTTGCTATCAATCTGATTTGCACCTGCCCTCAGTCTGGTATGATCCGGATTTGTTGTTTTTTTCTATTTTGTTTCGTTTTTCTCTTTATTTTTTATTTTAATGAAGGCACCTCTGTTAAGTCAGTCCAGTCCAGTCTTACCAATTTAAGTAAGCAAATTGCCGAAGATAAAGTGTTTTTACAAAAAATCGCAGAGTTTATACAGGCATTTTTATGTATAATATAAAATTACTAATAGTTTGATTCAAATTGAGTTCTTTTCTACTAAACTTATCTAAATAAAATCTATGCTCAGTTAATAACAGGTATTTTTCTATAATGCTCTCTCTCTCTTTCTCTCTCTCATTTGTTTTTCTAATCTATAGATGCCATCCAATATTCGCTTAATTTAAAGAAAAAAAATTACATTATTTTCACAGCCAACATTCAAAGTGGTCTACCACTAATATACCAGTGTTGTTTCTTTTATAACACATCAATAATTCTTCTAATGTTGTTTATGTTTGCTACATCTCTTGTTGTTTTAAACAACAATCACCGGTATATTATAATAAACAACCACTTGCCGGTACAAATTACAACATCCCTGGTATCTCTACTATGTTTTCAAATCAACATCCCATATCTCCGCCAAGAATGGTGGTAATTTTTTATTTTTCAATTTCAATGAGAAACACATCTCTGAATTTTGATTACCCAATGTTCTTAATTCAGTTAATACAGATAATAATTTTGCAAATATTGTACCAGGTTTCGGTTTACGACGATTATCAACATATGCACGTAATGCCTCTAAATAGATCTCTTGAATTTTCTCAACTTTCCAACCTTCAATCAATGACGGCCGCTCTATAAAAAGACATAAAAAGAAAAAAATAATTATTTATTTAATACAAGTGTTAAAACTGAGATTTTAATTTGTGAGTAGGGCAGTTTACAACACGTACAAGTGGTGCACAAGAATTTTTACCCCTTCTTCGTCAGTTTCGATTATAAAACTATTTGTTAAAACTGTCTTTTTTATTTATTTTTACCATGGTTTTTTATATTTGTCAGAAACTTATCTACTACTAAAATCGTCTTCTTGGTCACTTTCCATTGTAAATATTACATACAGGGTGAGTCAATAGTAACGCATAATATTCATAACTCTTTTACAGGTAGCTTTTTATTTTTTAATTATTTAATTGTGGTTAATTCAAGATGGTTCTATCGGTTGCCAGTTGCCATTGAGAAGAAATGACTAACAATTTTTTTAGATATTTTTTATTGCATTTCCGAGTAGGGCATATTTTTCTACGTTCAAATACGTAAAAATATTAGGGGGTTATATAAGAAAATTTTTGAGAAAAAAATTCCTAAAATTTGCAAAATTTTTTGTCATCATAATATCCATGCATCAGCATAGCATACGAAAAACACAACACCTTTGAATAAGCATGGCAAGCATTGATTTATTATTGGATTAAGTAGGCGTATGTAGCTTTTTTGACAAAATTATCAAAAATAAAATGGGAAATATGAAAAATGATTACTTCTATACCTTTTCAACTTCAAATTGAGAATAATCAACTTCAAAATAGGAATAAGCAATTTCAGATTGAAAATTGACAATTTCAAATTGAGAAAGAGCAATTTCAAATTGAGAATAAACAACTTCAAATTGAGAATAATCAATTTTGAAATGGAGCTAAACAACTACAAAAATAAGAAAAGATTTGCGTTTCAATTCATATGCATTCTTGTTATTTACCTATTTTTGTTAAATGTTAGTTCTTAATTTCGAGATTAAAACTTAGTACTTCATAAAATGCTTGTGATTTTAAAATGTATGAAGCCAAATTTTTATCACTTTGATATGATTTAATCATCAAATCATTTACACTAAATTTGAAATTATTTTTTCTCAATGTGGAGTTGTTAAGTCCCATTTTCAAATTGATTATTCTAAATTTGAAGTTGTTTATTCTCAATTTGAAATTGTTAATTCTCAATTTGTAATTGCATATTCCCATTTTGAAGTTGATTATTCTCAATTTGAAGTTGAAAAGATATAGAGGGAAAATAGTTTGTATACAGATAAAACTACAAACTACATTAAAATTTGCAACTTCAATCCGCCATGTTTGCTAATAATTTTGTCAAATATTTAACATATGGCTACTTGATCCAGTAATAAATCAATGCTTGCAATGCTTAATCAAAGTGCTGTGTTTTTTGTATACCATGCTAATGCATGGATATAATGTAACCCCCTACTATTTTCACATATCTGAATGTAGAAAAACATGCCCTACTAAAAAATACAATAAAACATAAGGGATGCCATTTAAAAAACTGATGACTGCATCGTTTCTTCGCAATGATAACTGACAAAACCGATTTGGATCAACCACAAATAATTAAAAAATAAAGAGGAACCTATCTCGGCGTTTTTCGGAACTAAGCATTTCTTAAATCTGTTGTTATTTATTTTTATCGTTACCATGCCAACCTTACATTTCATAGCAACTACGATTCAAAATCGCACAAAAACGGACACTTTAGAACTACTTTTTTGTTTTTTTAACATTAGAGAGAAATAATTATTCAAATATTATTTTCTGATTGTCTTACGAGTGGTGATAATAAATCCTATTTCCTCTCGTAAATCAATGCGTTTTTTGAAATTCTTATAAATAAAATAGTTATGAATATAAGGCAGAACTTTTGACTCACTCTGTATATTCTCACAACTAAGCATTTCTTAAATCTATCGTTATTTATTTTTGTCGTTACCATGGCAACCTTACATTTCACAGCAACTATGATTCAAAATCGCATAAAAACGGACACTTTAGAACTACTTTTTTGTTTTTTTTTCACATTAGAGAGAAATAATTATTCAAATATTATTGTCTGATCGGCTTACCAGAAGTGATAATAAATCTTATTTCCTCTTGTAAATCAATCAGAAAATAGTAGAAAATAATATAGGGCATTATATTGCGAAAACCACAAGTATAATAGTCACTTTATATGTAAGTCGTAAATAAACGTCATTTTTAATAGTAGTTGTAGAAAAAAACAATTGAAAATCTAGTTACTAGGCAACCATTTTTTCAATAATCAAATAATTTGTAAAAAGAACGAGTTGTGTGTGTGACAGACAAGACGAGCAGTTCTAATGAGGTGAGTTTTCTATTATTAAAATTATTATTATTATTTTAACGTTGAGATTACCTGAGAATATAACAATGGCGGTAAGCAGGGCGTATTCAGCATTGTCAACTTTCATTGAATACATTGTTCGACAGAAATGTAGGAGATCTTCAATAGTTTCACCCATTCCAGCTAAATTATAACTATCTCTAGAATATGGTTGATTGTTAACAAATAAAATAGAATCTGTTGTTACATCATAACGTCTAGCCATTCTAAACATCATTACTTCACTCGAACATGCCTACAATAATAACGATAAAAATAATAATAATATAATTAATAGAAAAAGTGGAAAAGTATTACTTTTAGTAGAGCAATTTGATCCTCCCTGAGCAGTTTATCGAAACCTGGCAATCGTTTGGCGAACTCAACTATTAATTGTACGGTTAAAATTGTGATTTCTGTGATGTGTCGAAATCGTACATCACACTGATCTTCTCCTTCCATCGGTTGATTCTATAATTTACATTATTATTTTATGTTAATTTCTAAAATCAAAAGAAATCTTACAATAATTCGTTTAACATCCTCTTCGGATGGATGTTCGTATTCGTTTTGGAAATAGACCAGCCTATGTATTAATTCCTCTTGTTCTGGTGATATACCTTTAACACCATTAGTGAGTGTCTTTTCTGTATCGGACAACTGCTGGAATAAGAAAAAATCACCAAACTAACCGAAATTTTTTCCAAAAAAATAAATAGATTTAATAATTCTCACCTCCGGTTCAACTTTAATCACTTCTGGTGAACCATTTGTTGTACTATTTGGTTTATCTTTTTCTTTTTGTGCTTTCTTCTCTTTACGTTTAACAGCACATTGTACTTCTGGTACAACACATTCCGGCCTCATACCAACACTTAAACACTTCTTTAATCGACATTCTTGACATTTTCGCCTCATATACATATCAATCTCACAATTGTTACCATATTTGCATTGATAGACAGCATTTTTCGTTATACTACGCCTGAAGAAACCTACGAAAAAAAATATATATAGACTTTAGAAATCGAAAATTCGACTGGAAATCGAAATATTTATTTACCTTTACACCCTTCGCACGTTAAAGCATTGTAATGGTAACCTGATGCCCTATCGCCACAGACTAAACATAATTCCTCCTGTTGTCTAGGCGTTGGACCTTTCTTCTTTTTTGAATCACAGCTATCAGCACTGTAGCCATTCAAGCTGCTTGGTGATAAATCTTCACGACCTTGATCAATACAAATTTAAATAAATTAATATTCGACAAACATTAAAAAAAAATAACATGAAATAAATTTAAGTCGGAATTTAAAAAAAAAGAAACAAACTAGAAAATCTCCAATGACTCATCTACATCATCAAAAACAGCAAGGATATTCAACTTTTAAAAAAATATTTATCTTCCTCGAAAAATATCTACATATCCACGCAGAAACACCTCTTTATTTGATGCATCTTAATTAAGTAAAGCAAAAAAGTATCTTCTATTAGAGATCCTTTCGAGGGGACGCCTGGTATATTTTGGGATACTCGTAACGCCATCTGTGTTTGTAACATTTACTTGGGGAGCTTTCGCAATTGTTGTAAAGAGTCAAGGACGCTCAGTGCCTCCAGTTATTATCCTACTTGGTTTGGTTTGTTGTATGTGTTGTTCTTGTTGTTGTTCAAGTTTTACGTTGGTATAGGAGAGGAGTTATAGCAGTGAGAACGAACACCTTTTGCACTTGGAGGCCAATAGCACATTGATCTAAATACACACTGATAGCGATTAAAACAGAACTCACTAGAGAGTCGTCCTAAATTTTCGTTTTCTATGCGAATTTATGCAAGAATCAATTAACATAAAGAAGGAAAAATTTTGATAATTTTCATCGAGAAACCGGGAGATTATACCGTTGGAGGTTCATTGTTTTCTCACGCAACACGCCCATTCTAATAAACTTTCCAGACTTTTCGAATCAAGTTTTCAAGTTAAAATAAAAAAAGTAACAAAAACAACAAAACGGCTCAGTCTTTCTCGGTTTTTATTTGTTGTAATTGAAAGTAAATTGTTTATAAATAATGTCAACAGGTAGGTGTGCAGAGGAGGTTTGTTTGTTATTCCTTGTTGTTTATTTCGACGGTAATATGCAAAAATCGTATAAATGAACAGGTCAAAGAACGTCCTTCTATCATTTTGAAAAACAACATTACTTTAAATCAAATCCAAAATAGAAATTAACATTGCAGTGTATTAAAAAAAGAAAAAAATCAACACACAGAATTCGTGGGAGAGAAGTCAAATATTGTTTTTCACAAATACATATTTTTCACATTTTTAACCTTGATGATGAGTATTAATGACACCTATCCACCTCCTACACACAACAATGATTTTTCATAGTCATTTTGTTGAATTTTCTAATCGAAATTATTCAACTATACAGGCTGTCCCACTCAACTATGGGAAGTTCTTAATAATTGACAAGCGATTCAAAAAATATTTTAGGGTTTGTAAAAAGGGTACCTGGAGATCATTTTAGCAAAATTAGAATCTCGTAGCTCATTTGGAAAATGGTCAAATCGTTTCTAACAACAATGCGATTTTCAAAAACAAGCTAAACTTGTAAAACAACTTGGAATGACTTAACAATCCTTGCATTGATTATTTTTGTTTTTTTCTCCGCTGTGTTCTGAAACAACATGTTTCGCTTTTTTTTCGAGAATGCAATGGAGGAAAACGAAAAAGTTGATGTTAGAAGGGTCTTCGAGTCACCCTAAGTCGTTTTACGTGAGTAGTTGTTTTTTAAAAATTACGACATTGGCCAGAACGAACGTTTTTGATCAAATTCCAAATGAGCTACGAGATTTTATTTTTACTAAAATGTTCTCCAGGGACTACTCTATAAATCCTTCAAATATTATTCGAATCGCTCGCCAACTAATAGGAGTTGTCATACGAACTAGCCATAATTAAGTGGAATACAATACAAGTAGAATAATGCCAAATCATTACCTCTACCAATTTATAATTAAAAAAAAATGAAAGTTAATCCAAATGATATGATGAAATATTTTGAATACAATAAGAAAAATCAACTCTCAGTTTTCTCCATTTGTTGCAATCTTATTCAGAAATGATGAGGAAAATAATCAAGCCAAACAACAGCAGCTATGAGTAGCTTACAGCAAACAGCACAACAAATCAGTCATTAGCCAGATGACGGGTGGTTGCGTCATTTTCTCGTCTCTATTTCTATATAAAGATGAAAATTAAAAAAAAAAGTGAATTGTAAACGTGTATTTGTGTAGCTGAAAATTGATATTAATCTTGTGGTGAATTTGCGCAATCTTCTATATTAACATCTAAATAGTAATTGGGTCCAATGATTATCATTTTATATGGTAGATCTACAACAGATCTATTAAACAATTGATTGTTGTGTGATTTCGTGATTTCCATCTCTAAACTTTAATTACAACAGTGGCCTTCAACCTGAACTTTAAATACACTTCATTGTTCACATCCGTTTTATACTGTTGCAGCAATCTAACCAGCAACACACAAACATCGAATTCAAACACACAAAATAATAATCAAAGATGATGATAATGATAATGATGATGATGATGGTTGCTGGAACATGTACATTTTATAGCTAAAAGCTATCTACAAACTGTAATCAAAAATCCGTTTTCCCCTCTCGTATGCAGCTAATTGTTATATTTTTATACAACACACCATTGAGTTTTTCAAATTGAAATTGTTGCCACATACAGATAGTTTTCGAAAAGAAAAAAACACACACAACTTCTATTTTTATCGACAATTGTTAAGACTTTTTTACTTGAAACATTCAACCTTCTCACGATTGTGCCGTCGACCGTGATAATTTCCAGCTGAAAACAGACGTCCTGTCAATGCTAGCTATTATTATAATACACTATAACTATCACGATCCGATCAACTTGACCAAATCGTGTGTGGGTCAGTGGTTTTCAAAACTGATTGAAGACGAACCTGGATATTTTTGTATAAATGAGTCAGATCGAAAAATTTCCACGAAATAATTCACTAATTAAATTTGACCAAATTACGACAGACGTAGTGTACGTATATGCAATTAACGTCGAAATAGAGTCGAGAAAAAAATCAATCGGGTAACGTCCAAGGTGAATGATTTCGTTAAAAAGATTGTTCCAGCTATTGAAATTTTTCAATGAATAAAGGAAAAATCTCGTCCTTCCTCTCTCTTTCTCACTGTTCATCATCTAATTGCATATGTTTATAATGTGCAAAAGGTTGAACAATGTCATGGTCAGGGTCGACCACATCACCATCTGCAATATGCAACTGCACCACAATTAAATATGGATTAGAATAGATGAATCAATAATACATAATAGGTGCCCGCTTTTTATGTAAAACTCAATAAATATTAAAAGAGTCATTATGCAATCGATGATTTTAAAACATGTTGCCCTTAAGAAAATTTACCAAGAAGACAACCTTGGTAGAAGACAGATGGTTTTCCGATAAAAAAAATAATAATAAAAGCTGATTTGCCTAAAAACGAAACACCTGTCAAAAATTCGGGCAACAGATGTTTATTTTGAATCGCTGCAATGTCTAGAATAGTGCGTTTTAAAATATGAGAGAGCTTCATAGTTTGGAAATCGATAGTCTAAAGACGGGTTTTTTATGAAAAAATCTGACAAATTTCCGGACAATTACCATGACTCAGAGGCTGAAGAAAATTGCGAGATTTTTATAGAATCTTGACATTCATTGTATAGGAATCTTATAAGAATTGTTCGCTTTTCTTTGAGAAAGTGTATGACGGCTTTACGTTGTGTAATGGCCGACGATCTTGACTGGAAAGCAGTGACACGAATACGTGTTCCAATCTAGGACATTGACGGATAAGTTCACTGTTTTTTTTCTTCATCTTTCATTAAAATTTTTATTTCGTTAGCAAACTAGTTGAAGGTAAACACAGTTCAACAACCATACAAGAAAAAAGATAACTATACGGAAATACCCAATTTTTTTTAACAAACCTGACATTGAACTGGTATCAGATTTTGACAATTCACGATTATTGTTGTTATTATTCGTTGGGGTAGTAGTGGTAGCAATAATTGTATGTCCACTGATTGTATATCCGTTTTGTATAATTGTTAAATTGCGATTTTGTCCATTTAAATCTAAATCCCAAAATTCTATATCAACATCACTAATATCAGTTGATGATGGTAATGAATTCGCTGGACTCATGACCAAATTCGTTGATGAAGATGTCACTTCACTACTACTATCATCTAAGTGTAGCACCTTGACGGCTTGTAAATTAGACCATCTACGCTTCATTTCACCCTTATTTCAACAATAATAATAACCACTACCACCACCATGAATTTTATCCATTCGAAAATTATGAATAATAATAGATTTTCTATCCTGATGTATCGTTGAAATCACTGAATTTTTACCACACACTAATTGTCAAATATTTCACAATACACGTGCGTGTTTTTTCCGCTGTTTTTTCGTTTAATTTATGCAAGTAGGTTCACGACTGTATTTATAAAACACTGACTAACTATAATAAAATAAAACACTTTTATTATTATTATTATTTAAAACGAGAATCAACTAAAGAGAGAGAGTTCAAAACTAGATACACGATTTGATGATGATGATGATGATGGTACTTAGTTTGTTAGGTAGAGAGGTATACGATGTTGTTTCACTTCTATGGCTAGTTTATGTTGTTGGACAGGAGAGGTCGGACTCTCTGTATATACATGACGTCACAACAGGTTGTTACCTTGCTTAGTAACCTCTCCCCTCTACCAACAACAATCATGAAAACAACACGATCAACTCTATACTCTATACTACTACCACCACCACTATCACAACACACAACATTCCACTGACTTATACCTGGCGCTCTCCGACTTATGTGTGTTCTCCTGCTCCACTGTCATGGCCATCGACTACGTTCACTTGATCCTTAATCGGATATTCTTTTTTTATTTCTCTCTCTACATTTCCATTAATTCCAACTAGATTCTGTGTTCGAAACGTATACAGGCTGTCCCGTAAGTCGCACATTCCTCCTAAGAGGCAGATAGGGAATGAAATTCTAAGACAAAAAGTCCTGTACTATTACGTGATAATGGTGATCTCACTGAGCCAAATAATATCAGATTGTTCTTAATGAAAAACGCTTTATCTTTTATCAGTTATTAATTTCGATAAAAAGTAGATAATGTCGTGTTTACAAGAAAAAGTTAGGACTCTTTTTGAATTTAATACCAAAAAATTATTATATTATGTGGCAATGTGGGAGCTGCCTTAGTCTCAACGGCTGAGGGGCTAGTTTGCTAACTTTTCCGCTTCCCACATTCCACAATCAAGACTATTTCCCGCTATCTTTTTATCGCTATAACGAGCATTTGATTAACTATTTAATTTAATTATTTACTCATTACCTGTGCGTCAGATAATGGTACAGGACTTTTCGTCTTAGAATTCCGTCTCCTATCTGACTCATATGAGGAAATGCGTTACTTACGGGACAGCCTGTATAAATCATAAATCTTATATGTACCTACACACACACACACACACACACACACACACACACAGATAGAGATTACAGTATAGAAGACTACCATCAATATAAATGTAGATTTCTATGCCCAATTTCTATTCTGTACATTCCATTATTTCCGGTTGTCATACTCGTGATTAAATTATTGATTTTTCCCTACTACCCCCAAGTTGATATAATAACAATCAAATCTAGATGAAGGAACTAAAAACAACGTCAAATTTGATTATTTAATCTCATCTACAATTTATTCTAATTTCATTCTCTTTCTAACTTATCAACTTTCAACTAGTATTGTTAGTTTTTTTTTTCGTGTGTTTATTGAAGAGTTTTAGTTTCCGTCGTCCTCACTCGACCATATCGTTTTCCAACATAAAAATTATAATTTCTGGCTTCGTAACCTTGCCGGATTCTTCTAATCACACAAATGCGGTAGTATAGAATGAATGATGGTGATTTCCGTTTGTAAATTTCTCAATTCAAGTATTGTGGTTTAACAACAACAAAAACTACCCCGACTTTTGTTATTTAAAAAAAAGGGTTGCTGTAGCCAGACAATAACCCAGTTCTATATTCGGGAAATAACCTTGGCCCAGACTCTATCTCTTTCCTTTCATATTCAATCATCAACCCTTTCGTTCCCATCACTTGAACTCTCATAAATAAGGGTTGATTTCGATCTTTTCCACCGGTATTCATTCCAATTATTCATGTTTATTTTTTTAGTTTGTTTTCTTTTTTTTGAATTGGTAGTTAAAAATTCCTCAAGTGTTAATGTTCGATTAATAATTCCAATGGTTTCAATTTAATGAAAAACGATACAATCGTAATAATGGACGAAAAAAAAAAGAAATATAGGAATTATTTATTTATTTCAAGGTCTGTAGAGCATTCATTAACCTTTAAAGGTTGTCGAATTTTTCGAATGGTCCACTAAAATGTATGTTTTCAATTGTTTTAAATTTTTTCGTTTTTTTTTCCTCTATTATTTCATGCATTAATTGCAAATTTGTTGTGTAGTTAATAGAAAACGAAACGAAACGCAATAATTGTTGTACAATAGATTCATTTTTTTTTTCATTAAAATTCTCATCCATTGACATCCGGAATGAACATGTGTTGATTTAGTGTGTACTTGTTATTTACCCGGTCGTTTCTCCAATTAATTTTCCAATTGTTTCTAATATATTATTGATATTGTAAATATCTATTTAATAATTTATAAATTTGGTCGGTATTAAAAACTTGCACAAGGTCCGACTGTTCTTCATATTCAAGATTCTTAATCCATTACCGCAACGCTACTCTACTTTTTACATACAACCATTGTGTCATATTATAATGACGAACATAAAACTAAGAGCATCTTCAAATAAGAGTCGAATTCTCGAAATATAAAAGAAGTAGTCTAACCGTATCACAATGTAAAATGAGTCTTATCGTTCCAGTATTTAAGGAACAATCGATACTAACTAAAGACTTAAAGTGTAGACAATTTGAATGATACTTAACAAAGATTTCATGATGTTCTTGATTTTCATGTGATCGATAATTCAAGCTTTATCATTAATTTAGAAAATTTCAAATTCTACTCACAATTAAATCTTAATGTTTCTAGCTGAGGAAATTTTACCGACAATTCTGAATAGTTTCCATAGTATAAAGTCATTAAGAAAAACTACATTGCTAGACAATGGGTAATTGTCTGTAATATTGACCTTAGAATTATAAAACAGGAAAGGATACACAAGACTACTAAATATTTGATTCTGTTAAAGTCTACACAAAAAAATGCAATAGTGGGTAGGGTATAACTACAATATTAACCACCATCGTTAGTAAGTATGTGGAATACTTCCCTATGTCTCTGCGCAAATACAATGTTTACTTGTAATTGTGAATTGAATATTATATTCTCTTCAATTACAAAGAAGTATTCCCAGGCGTTTCTCTCCGATTTCGATGAGACTGAGATATGTATGTTGTTCTTCATTAAAATCCAAGATATGCATGTTTTTTTTTTGTTGGCGCAAAAACATATTCAGAGGGTGAAATCACGTCTCAAAGTTTAGGCTCGAAAGGAGTGCTCTGTAAATTTCACATATTTGCAGAAACAATCAAATGGGACAACATGCATTGTTTGAGGTGAAAAATGCTTTTGATCGTTTAGTTAAATACTAAATAGAACCGTTTATAGGGGTTCAAACTCTTATAAAACCGAAACTATCAATCGAATTTCAACAAAACCAATGGTGAAAGAGGGCAATAAGGCAGAAGGATTGGGATTTTTCCCATGTTATGTTTAGGGGTGAACACCCTTCAATCATATCTACATTGACCACCAAGAAAACATCAGTATTTTGAATAACTTTCGTTTTAATTGGTAAAGAATGATTTTTATACATTTTTAGCAGTTAGGACATAATAATAGTACCTTGTCATCATTTTTAATGTAGGTTCATAATCCAACTCATACTCATTGGATTCGTAAAATATGTCACGGATTAATATGATAGTCCTCAGAAAACATTTTTGGCAAAATTAGAATTATCACCCCTTTCGATCCTAAACTTTGAGGCGTGATTTCACCCACTAGATATGTTTGTCAGCAGATTAAAAAAAGGCATCTCTTAGATTTCAATGAAGAACAACATATCACAGTCTAATCGAAATCGGAGAAGGATACCTGGGAATAGTTCCTTGTTAGTGAATTATAATTGTGTTCACTTATTCAGTAATATTGATGGATTATTTTTACAGAATGAAATAAAAATAATCAGATATGGTCTAAAAACTTATAAACTATTTTCTAAAGATTGTTTATTAGTGTAATACTTTTATTTTCTAGTAGCCATGCGACGTTTAAGTTGCGCTCTGATGGAGCAAGGCGCCGGTTTTATTATAGCGGATATGACGTTCTCTACATACTATATTATCTATCACAAAACTCTTAGGTGTCCCCTCTATTATTGTCTATATATTATCAAAGAATTTCCAATAGTAAAACAATATGTAGGTATACTTTATTATATTAACTTCACAATATCAGGCTGTTATTGTTATTGGTGGCCACTTATAACGGCAGGCGGCTTTGTTAATTCAAATTTCTTGGTAATAGTTGTAAAAAAAAAAAATTAAAAATTATGCATGTACATACATACTTAGGTATACCTATATGCATGTATGGAAAATATAAACATGTATTATGCAGTATATCCCTCCGTTGTTGAATATTCATTGCACCTCATGGTCTATTGAAATTCCGGTACTTATATAACTCGTCTCTTCATATAACTTCTATTGGTATAATGAGAAGAAAATCAACACACTTCCTTAAATACATACGTGTTAACTGTTTTGTATTATTATTATTATTATTATTATTATTACGTTGTTTCGTCTCGTCCAAGTCGAATCATAAGAATCTCGATGAGGAAAAGTGCACGCATTTTATTAAAACTCGCATTATAAAACTGCATCTTAGACGGATATACTGATGATGATATAGATTTACCGAGGCGCATCGACATTGACCTAACATAATTTCCTGCTGTATAAAATTACAAACTACAATAACAACAACAAAAGGAAGAATAAGAAGGGTTGGTTATAATTACACAACACCAGCAACAAGAATTTCTGGTAGGTCAAGATTAAATTGAAGGGGGATCAAATTGCGTAACGACAAATTTTTGGAATTTTGCATACATGATGTTTTTAGGTATAGTAGAAATAGTAGTAATAGTAAGTAGTAGTCTTTTATAGTAACTAACGGAGATAAATTAAAAATCTTTATGGAAATTTATGTTAGAAACAAGACTGGGACATTGAGAGATGTTTCAGAGAAGAGTAGAAGTGGTCAGAGATGGTTCTAATTTACTAAACCAGTTCTCTGACCATGTCAAGTGACGCTTCGCTGACTTCACTATCATGCATTGTTGCCAATCTAACACTTTTCGAGAAAAAATTGTAGATTTCCATTAGAATCGATGATAAAAATAGATTTTCAATAGTTAATTATATCCGTTGAAAAATACGATTATAGAAAACAACATCGAAAATCCATTAAAAAATCTTTATAAACCGCCTCGAAATAATCGAAAAAGCCGTCAAAACGAAAAAGAAAAAAGAGTTTACTATTTTAATCTGACAACAGTGCTTGTGTTTAGGTCACAGTTGCTTGAACAGATTCTAACATGGAAATAATGTGGTGCAAAGAAAAATCCTACCATTAGGTTGCTTCTTAAAAATGTAAATTTCAACATAAACATTCTAAAATAAAATGAATAAAATATCAGCAGATAAAAATAAAATAAGATTCTCTTCTAATCTGGGTTGGAATTTTCGAATTAGCTACTAAACCAAATATACAATTTTGTTCCACACACACACAAAAAAAAGATTACGAAATATTTCGGAATTTTTTTCCTAATCACACCTGGACGATGCAGGATCCAATTTCAAGGTAGACTTTCACCAATTAGTCCATAAGAAGAAAAAAAGCTCTAATGTTGAAATATTTCGAAAAAAAAGGATGAAATACACACGCTGATTTATCCTGATACGGTACTCCCTCTAGTGTTGACTGTACACAATATAGAAGTTTTGATGACATTGAGAGATGGCGCTAAGGTCGTTAAGGATTGATCCTAAAAGTTTGTCCCAGATTTCAGTTTCGATCAATTTATTTATTTTTGAATCCATAACAAAAATGCATAAAATAAAAAATAATTTTGATGAAAGAAATCAAACATTAAACAACCGATATTTAAATTCAACTACTACCCTCTTAATTATTGTTTCGTGTTTTCTTTTACTCACTATTAATCAAAACAATCCGGACAATTATTTATATAATGTGAACATATTAAAATATAATGCGTCATTTTTATTATTAGTTTTATAGAAATAGTTATTGGAATGGCCTGGCGCGGTTGATAAACCTTTCAAGTTCAAGGTTGTCGTTGTGATTATAAACACCACAACACCACACAAACACTAAATCATTATTCCTGTAATTTCAATCATTTTTTTCCTCTCCTCCCCTCGTCTAATTATTGACAAATAACAGCAAAATATTCCACGATTACGAAACGAGCACTAAAAAGGAATGTGCTTTATTGTTTTGAAGGGATATGTATAACAGCTTTATTTCAGCATGCACCATCATCTCCACCCACTGAAAAGAACGTAATAATAGTAAATTTCGCATATCCGTCAAAGAACGCGAATGCAATGCGTAATTTGTACGTGTCTAGCATTCACGTTTACCATAATTTTTCACTGTTCTTTCTTTCAATAGACTTTCGTAGAATTTCTGATGAGAAACTCTTTAATAAATAAAAAAATAAATAAATAAAAAGTTGTAAAATATAATGAAGAAATTTAAAAATTATTCAAAAATAAAATGTCAAATATTCACATAATACAAACAAGATTTGACTATGGCTCGCCTCCTTCACTCAAACAGTATTATTACACTTCTACTGACAAGCATAATATAATAATAATAATAATAATAANTATGATATTTTTAACAACAGTCAACGTGAAATGTTGATTTGCATTTTGAAAATGTTGAAAATCCCTCGTCTCTCACGAATCTGGTTTTAATTAAACAAAGTCACTGGCACATTTCTTATTTGTTCCAAATAAATCCTGTTTTTTTTGCTTGTTTGAATTTCAATTTCTAAAAGGCTAAAGGGGCGGCCAACAATTTTAAATTTTTGCTTTGTAAATGTTGCCAAAATTCGATTTTCCTCTTTTATAAAATTAATAAAATCTAAAAAAGACGTTGCTGTATACATATTTGTATCGTTCTGTTGACGTTTTATTTTTCTTCTATCAGCATTTCTTCATTTTTAAATATAAATTATTTGTGTCGTCTTTATTTATTTTAACGACATACTTTTCATTTTGTATGTGTGTATGTGGTAAATCAAACAATAATAAATAACTACCCGCATTTTATTATTGCTTTCAACCGGATACGGGTTTGTAACATTTTCTAAAATGTATACATAGACAACCAAACACCTGTTTTGGATGGAAAACAATTGACATTTAGACAGTGGCGGAACTACCATACAGTAAAAAGGAGCATTGAAGGGGGGG
>JAZBGW010000133.1:21127-38862 GCA_037464815.1 Mylabris variabilis
TCTTTAAAATCCTGTTTTTATATAATTTATAAATGTGCACTTGATTGCAATCATTTTAGTGGGGCCATACAATAAAATATTCTCTTAGCAATTTATTATTTCATTATTTCAATTCAATTAAAAGTTGTCAAAAATGCCGAGCTGAATTTCTTTAAGGAGCCCAAATTTTGAAATTGCATTTAGAATTGTTGTCACTATAAAAGGACTATACGAAAATTCTTGTTATGGTGAAGCAAATTCGATGCAACTATAGGCTATTTCGGTTACCTCAACACTTAATTCAATGGACAAAACAAACGTTAGCCATCTTCTTTTATTTTCGGCCAATAAGCAAAAAGTGAACATTTGGTCACTTTATGAATCGCGCCTATTATTATAACTTAGAAATTATGACAATTGGAAAACAAAATACTTCACTAAACGTACTATTGGTTTTCTTGTATCTATAATAATATCCAAGATATAAACGATTGCCAAAATTACAAAATATTCACTTTTTACTTATTACAAAAGAAGAAAGCTCACTTTTGTTTTGACCATTGAATTATTCAGTAAAAAATACATCGGTATTGGTTTTTTCTTCTGTTTTCTGGTTATCGAAATATCACTATAGTTGCATCGAATTTGGTTCACCCTGTACACTCACACAACGATCTGGAATTGGAATTTGATCTGAATCAATGAAATTGCGTACTATATTTTTCTTCTTATTAATAGATACCATTGACATTACGATTTTTGCTGGCAATTTTTTCAAGTTTATATTCTGTCTTTTTATTTATCTATATGTAATGTTTAAGTAGTAATAATTCGAATAGATTTATTGCTTGTTAGAAATTACATCATCAAAACAAAAAGACAACCTACCTACAGGGTTACTTAAATAATTAACGATTTCTACATTGTTATAGACGACTGAGAATTTCAGTCATGAAATCAACACAATTGTCCCACAAAATATACTTTCATCGAATTAATCATTCAACAATAGAATTAATTTTTTTTTGCTGTTGTTGTTTGAGGTAAAATTTTATAAATATCTAATAAATGCATCTGAAATAAATTTCATAATTACGAAATTTCTTTTTAAATAGTTTCGTTAGAAGTTAGTTTTGGATAGTATCCAGACAGCATTGTACCACAACATATGACTCAAACGACATTAACAGATGCGCTGGTGTCGTCCAGAAAACACCACGAATAAAGAAAATTGAATCATTAGAGATTTTAGAATGCGTTTTCCTTCAGTTTTTTATAATCAACGATAACAAAAACTTACCTATTTTACCATTTGGACTATAAGGATCATAGCTGCCAGAAGACATAGGTGATGAATAACCATTACTAATAACCGTATACGGATGTGAGGGTGGTCCTGGAGATGGTGTTAATGGTGGTACATTGCCACTAATCGCTCCTGGACTAGGTGAACTTAACCAATCATCGGTCCTAGGTCTTTTGCTGGCACTAACACCACCACTATTATTATTATTATTATTACTACTACTACCTCCGCCACCACCACTACCACCTAACGAACTGAATGGTCCACCACTATTACCACTACTTGCTACTCCATTTGGGGATGTAGATGTTGTTACACCCCCATTATTAGTATTTGTTGTTATTGTTGTCGCAGGTAATCCATTTAATGTTGTTGTTACAAGACCATTATTTGTTGTTAATACCACACTACCACCACTAGTTAGACCATTACTGGTGGTGGCACAGGGTGAATGTAATTGTGGTTCAGATTTGACAAGCAGCACGTCATCTTCACGGTAGATCATCTCGTGCTTGATGTCCATGCTGCCTAATGAATTGCTACATATGGCTGTCATTAACTGGAAATGTTACCGAGTTGTTGATACCAAACGAGACATGCTACCGTTATCTGGAACATAACGTAAAATAATAAAATCATAAATGAGAAAAATTATTCATTCAAAACAATAGCGCAACTACATTGAATACTATGGTGGCAGTAACGTCATTGTTGGTGTGAATTACTAAAATTAAACAGAAAAAAAAGCCACAAACACACAAACCGGCGATTAGATTAATTACCATAAACTGTCAAAGTGTGTTAACAGGTCAACAACAGTGAGAGTTGCCACATTCCCGGGATTATATTGGATGGCGAAATTGATTACAATTTGTAAGAAAATAATTGAATTAATCGTTTACATTTTATTTTTACATTAAATAATAATTGAAATGTTTCCATATATATGTAGTAAGTACGTCTATCTAATGTCACAAATACAACAACTGCTGTCTGATTCAGAACTACATAAACGAACAACAAAACGGCATCATTATATCCCGTCGAAGGGGTAGTCTAGACATTGGGGGTGGTCGGTGCTCCGTTGCGCTCCCATAGAACCACCACCAATAACTACAGTGCGCTATATACAATTCCCACTGTTGCTCCTAGAGCTTATCTCTATCAATATAAAACAGGAACATGTCGAGGCAAGGTCGTGAAATTGAGAAAGTGAAAACGATAAAAAAAAGTTTAATAATAAAAAGATAATATAAGGGATATAATATTGGTGATGGAAAGGAAAAAAAGTGACGCGTCGAATTTTAGATACCGCTACCCTTTCTATAACAATAGACGTAGTAGTAATAGTAGTATTAGTAATAGTAGCAGTAGTGATCGTAATAGTAGTAGTAGCATGCACAAACAGGGAACTTTCGGTGATAAAATCAATACAATAGTTACGATATAAATGAGATTGTTATTAAATAAAAAAATCCTCAACTTCTCGTGTACTTGATAATATTAATGAAAAACATGATGAATTGCTAAAATTATTAATTATTATTGTAGAGAAAATGCAATCTAGGTTAGACGACGACGACGTCGACAACGACGGTGTCGGCGATGGATTTCGCAAGTCGCTTTCAACTAGATTAGAAAGCGCAAATTTCTGATTATTTCGTACATTATCTTTTGTTATAAATTAAAATGTCAATCAATTGTGTGTGCTATTTTATTATTATTATTATTATTATTATTATTTAGTTACTAAAAAAAATTAATTAAATTACATTGATTTGATTAAAAATAACGAAAATCTTCGGGGGTGTATTATATTTATAACTCATCTCCATCTATGTAAATAAAAGACTATCTTCGTATATAGGTCGTAGCCTTCAACAGGGTTCAGAGGTCATGCCAAGCTGATTCAGCTGCAGCCTGTGAAAATAACATAGAAGGGAGGTGGTAGTGGTGAAAATGCCAGACATTGGATCGATATTGCGCCAACTCTGCTGTGAATGGGGGAGACTTTAAGAGAAAACAACAACGCACAACCTAGACATACAATTCACTTTAAAGACCGTTTTGATATCCATCGAAATTTATGACTACAACAACAATAAATAAGAAGATTTTTTGATTAATGAGAATTGTCAACAATGCATTAATTTAATTGAAAAGGGTGTGTGTGACTGTGTATACAGTTAGTTAGCCAATGATAGCTCAAATAACAAAACAAAACAACCCACCCTCTAGCACGAAACGCATCAGAAACATTCGCACATATACAGACAAACAACAGACAGTGTGTAAAAAGTCCATCCTATTGATATAGAAGGGAAAGCTCTACGGTTATAGCGTCGCGACGGCGCATATTCTTCGTCTCTATCCTCTTTTGAAAACTAAAGGATTTGCTGCAATGGCACAAAAAGGCTCCTTGTCTTCCTAAAGAATTTTATTTGAGGAACGTGTACAAGAACATCAAGAGCTTCATATAGTCGTAGTCGTAGTAGTAGTAGTAGTAGTAAAAGAAGTCAAGTGGACCATAAATACTGACGTCACTATTTTCCATACAATACCCAACAGTACACTTATCTATTCTTATCAGGTAGAAAACAAAAGAATATTATTGAGCTGTTTGGACATAATATATTGCAACGATAAAGTAATGCTTGTGGGGAACCTTTTTGATGTTGATAATAAACAAAAATATTTAGGATTAGAATTATTTAATTCAAGCGCGTAAGGCCGTTGACTTGTTAAATTTTATAACAAATAAACATCTGTAATGTTTATGTACTAATAGTGCAAGGTTATTTATTTATGCCAAATAAAACAACAATAACAATAATATAGTAGATGGATAAAACAACGCTTGTCCTATATAAATTGCATCCCCTATATGCACCAATAACCTTGACAACAAGGACATTCTATTCCCTCCACCACACCCCCGCCCGGGAATGCGCGCACAAAACAACACAGGCGAAATAGGTCAAGTTTCGCAAAAGTGGAACGGGGCTAGGGAAATGGATTTGAATTTCACTTTGACGATTAACGTTCAACACAACACCAACCCATTATTATCAAACTATTAAATGAACTAAATTAATGTAATAACAATACAGGAGTATGTAATGCAATAAATAAGGGAAAACGATGACGGTGCGAGGGGGGGGGGGTTAATTTTCCGGAAGCAAATCGATCTGAACAAAGGGACAACGACAAGGCAACGGGAAGAAATAGAGATAGGGTTATGTATGTATATATTCTCTGAATCAACCCTTTATTGGAACCGGCCTTGAACTCGCTATTTTCCACCATGTAGATTTCCGGTTTTATTAATTTCATTTTGATTTAAGTAAAGTTGAGTATACAAAAACAAAGGAAAGAAGCTATGTGATTATTGTGATTTGAAATTTCCAAAGAGGAGTACTGGATTTGTATCAGAAATTGACCTAATTAGTTTATTGTTGGTGTTGGTATGAAGACGACTTCATCGAATCTTAATAAATGACTCTTATGATTAATTAAATTGAGAAACTATGTGGGTGTGTGATTGTAAAGTCAAAGAACAAGCTCATAGAAAAACAAATATATGGTAGGACTTCTTCCCACACACGCACTACAGTTCTTGGTAAAAGTAGAAAAAAAAATCACTAGAATTTCATCTTTAAACATACTAAAAGTATGTATTCTCCTTATCATTGTTGTTTATAAAAATTATATTAACATATAGGGAATATTTAATATTGTATAAATAGTAATTTGCCAACACCCAATATATGTTTAGATATCGTTTACTGTAAATGGGTGGGTAGATTATGATGGCGATAGTTAGGAAGGCATATACTATGATGGACTTGACCTACGCCAACACAACACTGAGGTCATCTACAACAGACAACACTTTTCGCGCATTTGCACGATTTCGACACAGCAACAACCACAAATAATAACAACAACAGTAGGTCATTACGGTGGATAATAACAGCAGTTTACAATTACCAAACCAGACAGTGATCGCGTCATTGCAGACACCCAAAAAGACCAACAATAAAAAAAAGCAACAGTAACAAAATAAAACCGCAAAGAAGAGGCAGCAATTTGCAATGATGCCTAAAAATAAAAGTAACGGTCAATTTTTTTTTCACCCAATTCTACCATTAATCAAAAAGAGTTACTTGAAGTACTATCGATTCGTAAAGGGGAGTTTAGCGAAAAATCAGAATCAACAATTATGTCTTTGAAGTGTACCGACATTAAATGATATCACTTGTGTAATCATGAAAAGACTGCAAGGCACCTGAACGGGTTTAACTAGTTAATACTTTCTTTTTGATATTTCGAAATATGGCCTTCATTCTTTCTATGTATCTCTCCCTTTCTTCCATTTTCGTCTGGTCATTGGGTGAAACGAAACAATACAAACAAGACAAAAATAAAGAAGAAGAAGTACAGATTGGCGGATTGGTTGTGAGGTCAAGTGGTGAGGATAAAAGTTCAAGTGTTGTTTAATATGTGTTTGTGTGTGTGTGTGTATAAAGAAAGAGATTGTGGAGGAGATGGAGAAGTCCTGAGACTGATGCATGCATACTCTAACGAAATTCAACAAGAGAAGAGCAAAGGGGGTGGAGGAGGATGGGGGGGAGGAGGAGGAGGAGTGCATACACGGCTGCATCGGCAATAATAACATAATTGTATGGAAGGCGGTGGGTTGAGAGCGGCCGAGGCCGTGGCGGCCTTGGACACGATACGGTCAAATAGATGACGTCAAAAAAAAAGAGGCGGCTGATTCTAAATGCATGTAGGATAGTAGATAAAATAGACAGATAGATATCGGGGCACCATCATAGACCCCCATCATTACAACAATAATTATTATTAGACTTAATCACATAGACAGTAGAAAAAATATTTGAATAAAATTAAAGAAAATGAGAAATAAGCAGCTGTATGTATAATTTCGGAAAGCTAAACAAGCCAATTATTGGATCGTGAAACGAGTGAGAATGGAGAAGAGAGAATGGGGACTGACTCTCTTTCGTACATATACATTTATTAGATATACCAACTTTCATTAAGACTAATTATGGAAGTAATCTTCAAACATGGTACTTAATAATAAATTAATCTTAATTCCTATTACAGACATAAGTTTCCTTAAATAAATATTTAACAAAAAAAGGTAAACTGAAGTAAAATGCGAAAAGAATCTGAACATTGTCTGATTGCATGTGAGCCTAGTAGCAACAGCTACAGTCTCTTGACTAAATTAAGACGTCCTTGGCTGTCGACCAGAAAAACTACTAAAACAGTTGTTCTAGATGCACTTTTATATGTTGTTTATAAAATGCGATACATTTCAAGAATTTTTGGTTTATTGCACCAATATTAAGTATACCAACAATAACAACAACAATAACAGGTCAAGATTGCTGGTAAAAAATTGAAAATGTAAAATCTAAAATCAACTTACATCAAATAATCACGTAGTTGATTTGTTTTTTCCCTTGATTGGTACCAAAAAAAAACGTAAATAAACAATCACTAAATTCAAGGATTTATTATAATTGCATCGCGACTACATCCCGACAATTTCCAGACTAGACATACAGCCCCCAGAATGGAGCTATGCATACACACTCACACATATTTAGACACAAACACATAGAAGTAGAGATACATATGCACTCAAGGACAACAGTTGAGAGAAACAGAGATAGAAGCGGTTTCTGATATGCATACACGAGAACGAGTGCAGCCTCAAAGACCGGACGCATCAATTAAAATTTTTACAAAATAACTAAACGATAATAAAAAAAATCATTTATAATAAATTAATGGAAAAAAATTACAAAGTATCGAAATGTCGTCCTGATAAACAAATCATAAATATGGAAATTATTGAATTGATCAATAAAATTATCTTTTCGGGTCGCTCTTTATAATTTTTTTAATGTACGCTTGTTGTTTGATATGGGGTAGTGTGCAATGCGCACTGTTATATTTATTTTTTACGTACATACAGACATTAGCCGTATATATTTTACACATATGTATATTATTGTGGATGTATTTTGCAGCCAGACTGAAGTAAACACGACTATATATACAGGGCAATGCATCAATCCAAGGTTAGTGTAAATAAACAAGTCCCGGTTAAAGCGCACACAACACTCACACAACTATTCGCATCTACGAGGAGAGAACAACACCGCCGACACGCCAATAACGCGATACAAACTCTCGATATACACTTTAGACATAAAAACCTGATGAGACAAACCAACTAGCCATAGAGAGTCGACGACGAGGCCTCCAGATGAAATTTGCAATCATTAAAATAAAACGTTGTAGTTGCATTTCTACTTTTGAATAAATCCGTTCTCAATCTATTATATTGTAAATTTCTAATTTTAAATCATCACTATTCGTATTGTTGATGTTATAATTATTCATATAAGATGATTGAGAATTGCTTGCATAAATCCATAACCTACACTAACATAAGTCGAAATGTGTTCGTTGCTATCTTTTTGCGTTCATCTACAATTTCGATTAAAATTCATCTAAAAATACACATAAATGTGAGATTATGTCGCCAACTGGAATACAGGGTGTAATCGAAATTCCTGGCAATCTTCAAACTACGCATAGAGCCGATTTTTATAATATATTAGGGGGTTGCCGGTAAGCCCTGCTTTCAAGAAAAAGGTATTGAAAATTTCGCCAAGATTTTTAGAGACTCTGGAAAGAGCAACATTATCGCTAAATTATAATAAAACGTGCTGTGCTTATATTAAGTCGCTAAAACTTACGTGGATAGTTCAATGAATATCCAAGATGTGTTTCACTGACACCTACTTTCTTATCAACAAAATGTTTACTCAATAATAAATACGGACGTTGATTGTGGACTTATTCACTTGTCTTTTGTCTATTAACTTTCATATTTTTGTCTATTTTTTGTGACACCTTACAAAACAATTAGTGTATTCAGTGCTGCTCGAAAATGTCTAAAAGCTACAAAACGTGCAGCGTCTTTTGCTACGTAGATTGCAACTTTTGATGCATTTTAAACAATATTTGCAGTGTTTTTGTATTACTTCATTTTTATAGTTTTTAATCGAATAAGTGTATGTTCAATAAGTAAGTTAGTAAGACATGCGTGAGTAGTTCAATGGAAATTCTAGATATGTTACCATCGGATAATAATTGCAATTTTGGTCAATTTTAGCCATTTTTTTATCCTTCAAAATATGTTTATTGTAGTATATTTCACATAGGGATCGTGTGGTTTGCGTATTCAAAGACAATTTAACTCCACCTTGTTTAATAGCTGAATTTTCGTCAAAACAACGTATTTTAATTTTTTTTTTTTAATTTACAGGTATTCACAAATTTTGAAGAATATGAAGAAAGGCTGTCCTGAAATGCCCAAAACGAAGCCACAATGCGACGATAAAAATGTAAGTCGGCCAATTATTGTCATTACGGAGTGTCCCACCTTGACTCCTCACCTGTCCTATAATACCTACTTACAATACAAACATATTTTTGTATTGCAAGAACTATTTAAAAATAGTTGTCTTAAAATTTTTCATTGAACAACTTCAACAAACACAATAATTTCTTCAGATAGGCAACAAACTAAATTTATTGTTACGGTTGATCGGTCGACTCATCGAATATCCACTTGGCTACCTATTCAATGAATACATAAATTCAATTGTGATAAGTTTTATTTTCTAGAATACGTTTGAAAATTCAACTATTAACAGTTATCTGTTGTAAACTAGGTTTGAAAATAGATAACTAAATTCGGTTATTAGATTGAATTCATAGAATAATTCAACATTTATTTGAATTTCTTTGTTGTTCACATCAATAATATAATTTATCATTAAATTCAATAATGTGGACTTCAAATTAACCAACTTTGGAATGTTTATACAATTAGATGATATGTGTAATCATTTTAGTTCTGAACGGGGCCAACTGGATTGTTTACTTCTGTTGTTGGACAATCAGTAAAAGTTGAAGAAAAAGAAAACAAAACCTGATCTATGTTGATATTATTTGAACAACAACAATAATAACACTGACGACCGTTTATCCTTTATCCGACATTAATTGTTACTTTCTCTAAAATTATTGGCTCGTATTCTGTAAATTTTTAAAGACAGTCTCTATCGACGAGGACTGTCACTAGCGCTTGCGCCATTTGTTTCTATTCAAATCAAATACATTACAAAATTATCAATGATAACAGTCATCTATAGAATGACTGAAATAAGATGAGAAAAATATCGGAAAAATTCAAATTAAATACAATTAGATCCAATAACTTTTTTTGTAATTAGGGCTTACGCTGTTTTTTACATACAGGTAAGGCATTCCAAGTAGGTACATAACGCCCATTTTTCCGACTTGCGCATGAGTCAAAAGAAGTAGTTTGTGTAAGAATTTATGACTCCATTGGTTCTTATACTTTCAGATTCATTATTCTTTATCTGCGCAGATCTTTGATGGGTAGTACCGATGCTAGTGATGAGCAAACTAAGATCAAGACCAAGACTAAAATAGTCTTGGTCTTGGTCTTGTTTTTGGTCTCGGTTGACTTTACAAAAATGGGTCCCTGTATGAGTCAATAAATATCTACAAATAAATCTTTAGTGAAAAATTAAAGTAAAAATAATAAAATCGCAATTAAAAAATAATTTTTCCTTATAATTGCAATTTAGTCTTGTTCTTGCATGTCAAGTCTTGGTCTCGGTCTTGTTCTTGCAAGTCGAGACTTGGTCTTGATATTGCAAGTGCAGTTAGAGTATTGGTATTGGTCTTGGTCTTGCAAAAAATGCAAGACCAAGATTGCAAGACCAAGACCAAATGTGCTCATCACTAACCGATGCTTCTTTCCCTATGGACCTATTTGAAACGCCTTACCTCTAGAACGAACATTGAATAGTCTAGATGGGACGCTCTGTACATTTCGATGATGTTTAATAATTTCTCTTGCAACAGGCGTCAAAAAATATGCCGAATTGGAAAGATGCAATGAAAAAAGGATCTAGTGATGGTGGTAGACCAATGAAATTTCCATACACATTCTCAGCGAAAATTGCTCAATTTCCAATACGTTTCTACATGAAAAATAATTGGCTTTGGGCCTATTATCCTTATGGAATATTAGCGTCACTACCATTCTTCATCTATATACATTTACTTGGTATTTGTTTTATTTTTACTATTTGTGATTTTTGTAATATAAGCAACATTTTCGATTTTGTTTAACGAATAATTATTTTATTTACCAATTTATGGTTGTTTTTCTAGCGAATTCAGAGAAGAATAAGGAACGTTGGGCGGAGATTCGCCGAAGAGAACAGGAGGAGGAGCACCATTAAAACTTTTTTTTAAAATTACATATTTATTTCTTGTATTAATTATAACAATTAACCATTGATGATTATCTTCAGTATTTAAATTATAGTTCCTTTAAATTCATTTAAAATTGTTAGTTAAGTTTCATTTAATAAAAGAAAACAACAATAACAAAGAGGAGAAAAAGGCTTGAAAATTTCCAGTTGGTCGATTGTTTGTCGTAAAGTTAAACTAAACACATAGCTTGTTCTTCGTCGTTTTTTTTTAACTTGTGTTTTGAAATAAAAAAAGAAAGGACATTAAAAATTCAATGTGCATATGCATACAACATACAACACATAACATAGAAAAAAGAGAGAGACAGATAGACATTTTAGTTGTAATAAAATGAACGAACAACGTTAACATTGTCAAGTTCTATGAAAGCCTATACTAAAAATTTTAAAAGAATTTCTGTTGAGAATAAATAATAAATATATAATAATAATGGGACAAGTTTCTGTCTTTGCTTTTAAAATATTATTTTACCATAAGATTTCGTCTAAATGCAAATATTTAAATATTAGAATAAAGAATTATCGGAATTTACTGGCTCTAATTGATAAAACTGGAAAAATTTTGTTAGGACAACTAGACATACATAAATATACCGGATGCATCCTTCTGATAAGGAAATCTCGTGGCATATTTAAAATGATAACGCATTAAAATACATAATATTATACAACGATTTATAACTGTTTTATTAAGAGATTTCTGTCACATAAGAGGTATCAATAATATACCTTGGGACATAAATTTAAAATTGTCTCCGTTACCATCAAGAATCTCTATAGTAAAAAACAACAAAATCTACATCTATTCATCAGTAATGAGCTAAAGAGATGTTTAAACTTTGAAACAAATGTCAAGGAAGTACTTGGACTTTTGTCAATTATAAGGTACGTTCCAGTCCACGATCGATCGTTTTCTACATTTTTCACATGTCAAAACGATAACGGATCACGAACTAGTTATTTTAAACTTGTAAGATTTGTAATTTTCCCAAAGATTCTAATCTTTGTGTGTGGGTGAAAATTTCAAATATTTGCAATTGAATTAGAGCTAGTTATTATGATGATTGTGATGAAAAGTGTAAAAGACTGAAAGGTATATACATAGATTTTGATAGACGGTCCTTGTAACCTCATTCTAACATGCATCTGGATTAGATTTAGTTCTTCCCCACACACTTCCACTCCACATTCTAAAAATAATTCAGCTATTTGCTTCTTTTCCTCCTTCTCCCCATTCATTCTAGTGATATTTTTGTTAAATTCTTCACTATACATTTCGTGAGCAACGCGGTAAAAAAAATATAAATAAATAAAACAAAAATAAATAGCTTTACACACACTCTTCTAGTTCTTCGACCTGTTCGCTATTTTTGTATTTGAAGTGTTTGCTCGTAATTTCTGTTATATACACCACACAACAACGATAGCTAGCCGAGTACACACAACATTAAATATATTTAACATAGGTCAGGATTGTTTTGTTATTATTATTAATCGGCTTTTTTTCTCCAACACTAGTTTTGTTTTCATTCCTAATCTGTTTTTTTTTGTTGGTGTTTATTCAATATTTTTTTTGTGCGTGTCTATGAATCAACTAACAAGAGATTAAATTCCCGAAAGTTGAACACAGTCGTGCTAACTAAAATTATGGCTGAATTTACGACCCAACGAATGGGAGGTCCCGTCGTTGTCGTCTAAATCTGGCAGCTTAAAGTTAAAGAACGTTGCTTTTAGCGCCACCGTCACCATCACCATCGCCACCGCCAGTGCTGCTAATTTATTTATACGATTTTAACCCACATACGTGACCGCTTATTCTTTGTGATTTTGACGTCTGCAAATGCATCAAAAACAGACGAGAAAAAACGTTACATCCATGTAAACAAAATGAAAATATTTATGACGTTAGTATAAGATTTACATGTTTACGCAAACAGGGTGATTTATGTACAGCTAAATGCATGGAAAAGATGACGGCTCTTGAGCGGGAAATAACGAATCTTTTATGCCCGTATTTATAAACGAAACTCAAATTCAGTCTCAAGTCTTGCTTGGGTAAGGTCGACTCCAATCCCAAATACAAGTTCTGTTTTATAATTCATATTTGGGGAATTCTCGGTGGAAGTCAATTCTAGTTACTTTTGTCGCTATTACGTTTTTATTTTGCCGAAAATACAATCTCAAACGGGCGAGTGCTGAAGCACGCCTCAAGGTAGCTAGAACACAACCTTGAGTCCAAGCTTACGTCGGTGCTTAAGCATCGGCAGCGCCTAAAGTGCAGGCATCAGTTGTGTAAGCCAAATCTCTTCTGTATCTTGAAGAATAGAGAATAGGGCCATGTAAGGATCTGTAAATGAACAAGATAACATCCTTATTCTTGCCCACTAACTACACTATCTGATTAGCCTTGAAAAGCACGAGAGTGTGTTATCAGTTAATAGCGGGACCCTGAATTTACTTTATATTGCCGCCCGATTATCGTCAGCGCACGCCATAGACATACGTGACTTTCGAATTTTACTATAAACGTAATTTATATGTTTATATCTCGCCAAATACTTGAACCCACCTACTTGCTACGTTAATGAAAATCTCATATGTGGGGGACAAAAATCAGTTACAATAGACCGCCTGTTTATTGTTTGTGACGTCGCTCACTCAGTTCATTCGCTAATAAGTTGGATGATTGTAGTGTTACAATCGCAACAAATAAACGGACAAATCGGTTGAGAGGTCGATGGAGATCGAGTGCAGTTGGAGACAGCTAACATAAAATATAGTTCAGAGCAGTGACGTCATGAGCTCTCATTTCGGTACGAATCTCGCTGCTAAGTTATCAGCAGAGCAAGGCTTGTGAACTCGCCTTAAGATTTCGTACACTCCAGTTGCATTATAAATGTTTCTGTCCCTGTTCAAATACTAGCGATTTGATAATTTCTGGTGGGAGACTTGAAATATACTCCAATCAACCACCTGAGTTTTTACTGCGTCGTAACGAACTCATGTTGAAGCTACGAGTGGTTGATTATATTGTCACCATAGATGAAGAATTGGTTAGGTAGTACAATGCGTAATACCGGTTGGAGCGCAGCGCTAACCTTGATCCTAGTATAAGGAGGTGACGTCATCACTCTCTGTAGGGAGCGAAACGCCTTGCTCTGATTATCAGTTAGTTTGTTCCATCACCGCTTACATCACCCTGTACAGATTTTATCTTTTTATAGTATAACAGTTGTTGGAATTGAAACACACTGTATACATTTTAAAATGCAAATACAAAACAAGAAAACTTGCATAGCGATGATCCTGTTTGCATGGAAACCTTTCAATTGTTCCCATTATATGAACATAAAAGGATTTTTCACTTCTACAAGGTTTCCAGCTGGGCAACAATTATTTTTGACAATGAAAATTAACGGAAACTTCTATCGAACATCAAATCTATATAGTGATAAATCAATTTTTTCAATAATAAATTTTACCAATTTATTACTATTGCAACAGGAAAATTTCATTTATTGATCACAACTGATTGTGAGAGAACTTTGTCTTTGTCCATTCTAAATAGAGCACAGTATAATAATTGTGCGATATTTTCGCTACAATAAATAGAAGATTATGTAGCGTGACGTCAAGTCATCTGATAACAACATCAATATTGAACCAATTGATTGCATTTTCGTTCCCCACACAAACGACGAGTGTTAAAGATATTCTTTTTCGATTGACGTTTGGTTGAGTTAGCGCAATTGTGCGGATGATCCAACGATTGGATTGGCTCTGTCAAGATCAGATGTAATAAATCTTTTAAATTCTGGATGCAAAATTCCTGTTGTTTATTTATAAAATGTACGATAGTGTTGGTGTGTGTGTGTGTGTGCGTGTAAAGGTTCCAGGCCAGTGCACCATTTGTGTCGTTTAACTTGAACTTCGCCGATAAACACAATATTTAAATACCAATTGAGAAATAATAAATAAATATCACAAATATAGAACGAACGTAGTCTCTCTCATCGATATTTCTGAAAATATATATCTGTACATACATACATATGTATGTATGTAAAAATAATCATATCATACAGTTAAAAATAATAATAAGAATAATAAATTTCACTTCCTGCGTTAATTCCTCTCTCGTGCCCTCAAATAACACACAACATAGTGCCACGTTTATTATGTTAGTAGTGTATACATAAATGTATCTAACAATTTATAAACTATGTATACACATAGACATATTTATGTTTGTTTTATACATATACACTTATGTACTTATAGTACCATAATTTTATATATCAATGACTCTTATTTCCTTTGTCTTATCAGTATTGTTTGTTGTAATTTAGGTTATCACATTGACCTGTCCCAATAACAAACATACCCGTCTATAATTAGCCACACTCTAGACTACATTATTTTAAAGGAAGAATGTTTTGGGAAAATTTTAAAAAGATCCACCTACAAATCGCCCTGTAAAAGATAAAGTTATATACAGCACTGGACACTAAAATAGGTACATTTGGAAAATATAGGACTCGCTCCTCTGTCCCACTTGTATATAAGTTGGACTTAAATATAGAAAAAATAGGTGGTCTAAATATTAGAAATGTTAGCGGTTACTATTCCACACACCACTTTCTTTTATAGGAAAAAGCTTGACTGTTTCTAATTTTACGAATGAACAGATGTTTAGGATTTGGTATCTTTGTCACAAGCACGTGGAACATTCATCAACGAGTGCATTCGACAAACAAAGATATATCCCCAAGATAACACTTCTTTCTTTGAGATACAAAATATTCAAGACATGCTCTTATAGTGCCAGGGTAGACGTCAAAATTTTGAATAAAAAACGAAAAAAAATCAATGGTTGGAAGATCCTCGAGTCATTCTAAGCCTTTTTTTGTGTTTATCTCATTTTTGAAAATCGTAAACTTGTCCAGATCGAGCGTTTTTTGACCAACTTCTAAATGAGCTAGGAGGTTCTAATTGTACTAAAATGGTCACCAGGTATTACCCTACAAATCCTTGAAGTATTTTTCGAATCACTCGCCAAATAATGGGAACTCCCATAAGAACTCTTGGTTTTGGGTGAATCATCCTGTATACGGCACCGGACACTGAAGTAGATACATTTATGTTCCACTTAAAAGGAAATACAGAAAAAAGGTGAGTATTAGAAATGATAGCGATTACTACTCCACACACCACTTTTCTTCTTCTTCTAGGAAAAAGCTTTAGTTTCAAATTTTAAAATTTTAACAATGAACAAACAGATGTTTAGGATTTGGTATCTTTGTCACAAGGCCGTGAAACATTCATCAACAAATGCATTCGAAAAAGAAGCATATATGCTCAAGATAGCGTCATTCGTAAGATAGTACTTTTTTCTTTTAGCTACAAAATATTTAAGACATGCGCTTGTAGCATTAGGGTAGAAGTAAACTTTTTGAATAACTGGTTCGACAATAAGTAAAGTTCAAGTCCTCCTCCGTTGGTAGACTTTTATTTATTTTTAATGAATATTAATTAAATTATCTAATTATATTAATCGACCATATCTAGATCCGACACTCTGTATATAACCTGCCATCTTTATCTTCATATTTAAACCATTTGAACTTCTTCACTTGCAAAAAAATTGTTTGTAGTAAAAGGGATGAAGTTGTTTGTGTTGTTACTGTAGGCGTCTCGGTGATTCAAGTAGGTGTTTTTAGTAATTATTATTTGTCCACCTACACATTTACAAAACCAGAGATACACACGATATATAGAGAAACATAAAAGTCCACGTGTTCTTGTCGATGTTTCATTATTCTACTTATTGTTATTAAATATGTTTTCTTCACCATACACGAATCTAATTTATTTTATAATAATGGTGGAAAATTAAGTGTGTCATTTATATTGGTTTTTGTTATATTGTTACAGATAATTTTCAATTTCGACTGTTAAATAACTTTGAAATCTATACTTGAAATATGAGCAAGATCAAATATATTGAAATATGGTAGAGAGTAAAGTAAAAAAATCAATTAAAACTTTACAGCCAATTTATTTCAAATAATTACAACGAAGTATAATTTTTATTTAAGAGAAAAAAAACACCCTTAACAAAATTCATTTGTCTTGGTAACTTTGTTGAATATTCGTTTTATGGTAAAGTTAAATTGAATATTTTTCCTGTTGTTTTTTGTATTCGAGATTTTTATATGAAAAGAATTTTATCAGGCTGCTTCGTTTATTATTAGAATTTAACTAAATGTAGCAAATACTGGAATGAAATTGTGTTAGAGAATTCTAATTCAAACGAGAATGATGATAGTCTCCTGTTTGGATACTCGATCATCTATTTACTTACAAAATTAAACGGATAGTTCTTGATTTTTAGTAACACTATTGACTTACTTTCTACGCTTCTTCTATGCTAGGAATAGTATCTCGGCAATTCTATAATCACTATTACCAAATAACCCACCTACCCCTAGGTTGCTCTAGAAGTAGACGATTCATATCAAACTCATATTAATTGGCGAGTGATTCGTAAAATATAGGATTGCGCCTAGAGATCATTTTAGCAAAATTAAAGCCTTATAGTTCATTTGGAAGTTGGTCAAAAAACGCTCTTTTTCGATAAGGTTATGATTTTGAAAAACTAACGAAGCGCGCAAAACGATTAAAAATGACTCGAAGACCATCTCACTATTATTTTTTTAAAATTTTATACATTGTATTCTAGAAAAAAAAATGCAAAACAGTTTCTCCCGCTTCGGAATAAAATGGAGAAAAAGAAAAATAATCAATGTTGGGCGGCTCCCCGGGACATTCTTGGTCGTTTAATACGTATAAGTCATTGTTGAAAATCGTGACATTGTCAGAAGCGAGCGTTTTTTGACCAACTTCAAAACGAGCTATGAGATTCCAATATTGTTAAAAGAATCTCTAGACACCCTCCTATAAATCCTTGAAATATTTTTCTAATCACATAAGAATCTTATACTTTTAGACCAACATTGCGATAT
>JAZBGW010000134.1:0-38746 GCA_037464815.1 Mylabris variabilis
TCGGTGCGGCCGAAGTTTCAGGTGATTTTTGGCCGAAACGTTACTAGTTTTTTTACCGAAACTGGCCGAAACCGAAACCGTAACCGTATCTGCGATCGGACAGTATTTGAAACTCTGATAAATCTGATGTGATGCATGGTTAGTGTCTTCGTTTAAAGTTGACCGAGTTTTCCGTTATGTACAGGGTGACCCGAAATTCGCGGAACAGTTCAGCGGTACGTTGTTGAACAGACAATAGGAAACATGAGAAAATGTTTAAAAAACTCCATCTTCTTTAATTGGACATTATTTAAAGGTAAATTTGGCAACATTGAGTTAACCTTAATAATGTTAAGGTGTTTTATTTTGTTTTGTATTCATGGAAATTAAATGTATAAGCTTCAAATATTAATGGATGTCAATTTATTAATGAATGTCAAAGGCATTTATGTCAAAATACAATTTTGATTAATCAACTAGACTGGATTAAATAATTTGCTCTGTTGCCACATATTGTTTCAGGTGAAATCAGTCCAAAATCACTTATTAAAAATGGCACATCGGGCAAAGTAAATGAACTTTAAGCTAATCATAACTGTTAAGAATGGTTATTCAATGGATCTAGAGAGATCTAAGAGCTAAACTCTTTTTAATAATTGAAATAAAAGAATTTAAAGGTTCAATCTTTGACGTTAACAACCGTGTCGGTGAGCTGTTCCGCGAATTTCGGGTCATCCTGTATAACGCTAATAACAAGTCTTTAGTTCTTGTATTGTTTGTACTTTGTCTTTATGGATTTGCTTATGAATTCCCTTTGTTCTAAATTGTTCTTTACTATTCTACTTATTGGACAAGTTCCGTTTGATCTATATCTATATTGTAGCTTGAAATTTTACTTAATTCCATCGTAAAACAACATTCACATATATTTTGTTGGAGATTAAAGAGATGTCAACATTTAGGTACTAAATGTTTTAACTTTGTTGAAATTCACTTGTACTGTGTATTTAGAATAGAAAGGAGTTGCGTTTGAAAATTGAAAGATATATTGATAATTTTGGCGTTATTTCTCTAATGCTTATCTGTGATATTAAATGCCATCCTATTTGAATTTATTTTACGTATAGTAATATTTGGATTTAGACAACGAGGAAATTGTAACTGGTGTATCCATCAATCATTGCATTTTCCATCTACTACACACAATATTAAGGAATTGTTATATGACTTAAGAAACTATCTTCGAAATTAATCACATACCTACATGAATGTTTGTAGAATTTCGGTTTTGGTTTATTGAATTTGTATCTTATGGTTTGATAATAATAATAGTGTAGACTATTAATATTGATATTGAAGTTTTGTGCATCATTTATTTGAAATAGATAAGATGCACTATTAAAATTGTCGTATAATTCGACTTGAAAAATGTCATTATAATCTTTGAATTCTTAAAATGAAATCATTGACGATTTCTTCTTCGTCTCGCTAAATGGAGAACAGTTGAAATTCAATTTTCGTTTTCGGTTAAATTGCAGTAGTTGTGCAACTGAACAATTCAATTTTAACCATTCCCCTTTTCTCAACCAGACTTGCGATTAAATTATTTAGATGTAATTATGAAGCTTCAATTAAGTTCTAGTTATTCGAAAATTATTCATTACATTTTAATACCAAGCTATGTAAACTATTTGACATAGATCCGGATTATCATCGAATTGATGGTGAAATATACGATTTTATTAACCTATTTGAAATCAAATATCAAACAAGTTAAAATCGATATTATTTATCATAACTTTTTAAACTTCCAGTTGTTGAATGTCAGTTGTCAGTTATCGCTTTTCTAACTATAACACTTACGTGTTTTAAAATCATTACTATCGTCCAACTAACAAATTTATAAAAACCTGATACATTTCTTTTTCCACATAAACACACACTAATTAATGTCACTTTAAGAATGTGTTAAATTAAATGTAGATAATTCAAAAATAAACCAATTCAGGTTATGTTCAAGATAATTACAATGGTGTAAACGTAGTTAAAATGAAGTAGTATTCCGTCATGTTCAAACATTAAAAAAAATAATTCTCTGTTAAAGAATTATTTATAGAATAGGATAAGAGATAAAGGTTAAATTACCTTAGGGTAAGTAGGGTAGGAGTGATAATATTAATGTTAGAAAAGTATATGTATGTATCTATATAGTGGCGGTTTTATCATTTGGAAAACGGATATCCGGTAATTTTAAAATAATTTATTTGTAAACTAAGCATTTTTGAGTCAATATAAATGTTTCAAATCGATTTCAATTTTAAATTTGCTACTCTTAATAAATTATAAATTTTTATATTCTTTTGGCTTAAAGCCGAGTGTAGTTTATATCTTAAATTTTAATAAGAAAATCTCTCATAATCTGCTATTTAAATAATGATTTATGTGAAGGAAAATTCATATGTTTGTTTAAGGTATCTGTTATTTTACCTTTGCAGCTGGGTACCTTTACGTATTCGACGATTAATATCAATAAATTGATAACAGAATGTTTCATTTCTTCAATTCTACATATGTTTGTTACATTTTTATTTTCTATTATTATTTATTATAAATAGATGTTTTTTTGTAAGATTATTTTGTTCAATTGCCAATTTTTCCATTACTTTTCTTTCGTTTTTCTTTATTTCATTCGATTTGCCCCCTCTTACAATAATTCCATCTGTTTTTGTTGATAAAAATTGATTTATGTTAAATTGAACGCGAATTGGGTAAATGCCAAAATGTGTTGTGTGTGTGTGCGTCAATTTACTCTCCAAACAACACATATATACTATACAGGGTGAAATTGAATTGCTTTTAAGCTGTGTATAGGGCCCGAAAAACTGAGCCGATTTGTATAATATCTTATAGGGTCGGTATGACGTTGTTTTCGATGAAAAAAAGGGCTCGAAATATTTCTAGAGGCACTGGAATTGAGTAACGTTATCGATAATAATTTATATAAGTCGATCAATTATGGCTTGTGGTCAATTAACCTCAGGCCCAGTTTAAAGTCTTGCTTGGGTAAGGTCGGCTCCAACCTCAAGTACCAGTTCTGTCTTCGGGAATTCTCGTTACTTTTTTTCTGGCAGGCAATGTCTGACAGGCGGGTGCTCAAGAACACAACCTCGAATCCAAGCATCAACAAGGCCTCAAGTACGGTTTATAAATATGAGCATAAGACTTGCGTAGCTTAATGCCATAGAAATCTGAGATGGGTTATACTGGCCCCTGCTTTCTTATCAGCTGTCAACAATAGCATTATCAAATAAACAATAGTTTACAATTTTGTGCAGTTTCTTTCTGACCCTTCAAAATTTGTTTATTGTACTCTATTCTACATAGGAATTGTGAGGTTTGCGTATTTAAAGACAATTCAATTTCACCTTGTATATCATATACCATCTAATTTTTAATTATAATCAAATTAATAATAATCACAATAGAATTAACCCCCTGTTGATATTTGTTTATTATTAATATGTGAGATGTATTAAAAATAATAGTAATAAACATTTAGTTAACAGCAATACCTAAATGGACAGTTACATTATATTATAATAACAGACAAGTTTTCAACATAACATAACAATGTAGTAAAGTACGACTAATTAAAACAATCGAGCCGGATGTAATTACCCTCCACCCCCATACTGTCATGTTTATTCCTGACTTTATACAACATACATGCACACTTTTCTGCACTACTACCGTATTTTAATTAACAAATGGAGATAAATGGGGATGAAAGATCAAAAGCACCAGTGCAAATTAGTGATAGAAACCGCTGAAATCGTTTGAAAATAGCTTCACACATATACATATATGCAATAATTATAAATTAATAAAAAAACAAATAAATAAATAAATAGGGGATGATAATTAATCGTTGACAATTGTTCGATTTTAGAAATGGTGGTGTAATTTCGATATTGTTTTTTTATTGTCGATAATTTAGGGGTTGTTTTATTGTTGTTCTTGTTGTTTTCGTATTAATAAAATCCTGTATTTTAGATATGAGTTGCAGGTTATTATTCTTGTTGACGGTGAACAGGTGTCTTGTTTGACAAATGTGCGTACAACGAGATGGTGGTAAAGGTGGTTGAAATTTTGTGTGTATGTGTATGTTGAGTTGTGCATAAATTAGAAAACGTCAGACAAAGACCTAAAATTTACATTAGTTTAATTGAATCTTTGTTGTTTTATTAATGGTAGAATTCATTATTTTTGTTGATCCTTTTTATATAAATTTAATCGATTTTTTTCCGTTTTGTTAATGTGTAATAAATAATTCCACTACAATTATAATAAATAATTAATTTCCTAACACGAATGTATAAATAAACACTTTGTAATCGACAAAGAGCTTAAATTCGGTCTATTTCGCATTAAACAAATTTTATTTGTGATGTTAATTCTTCGTGTAAGGGTCAAATTAATTCGGTTAAACTAAATAGAGTATAGCCGTAGAGTTTTTCCTATTTGCATTATAAATAATGATATTAAACTTTGTTGTTAATATTAACAACAGATGTCGATCGTAAATCTATCGTTACAATTTAATTTAGGATTGTTATAAAATTATTTGTTGGTTTCATGAATCGATCACACCCCTTCTTCCACTATTTATTATTACAATTTCAATATTGATGAAGAATTTCATTTCCGGGAATATTTATCAACACTACAACTATAATCAATATTTCTCCTTGTTTCTGCTTCTTCTATTGTTATTATTTTCTTGTTTTAAATTATTATAGTAGAATCGATTTTCTTGTTTAACAAAGTGTATATGGTAATTTCTTGATCGAGTTTTAACCGATTTCCTTGTGTATTTAAAGTTTAACATTGTCTAGTTTCTCCTTTGATACAAACCAGTCGTTGTCTATATTATCAATTTTGAGAAAAATTAATGTTTTTGACATTTTCTCTAATGAAATTTAGAAATTTTTCGATTTTAATCTCTTATACCTGTCCAGTACACAATATTGTTTGAGATACTTTATCATTTTTTTATTGATTGGAAAGCTCAAACGTCTCTAGAGTCTAGATTTAATTAATTTACAAAAGAAAAAAGTAGGTGTGCTTGTGGGTATTCCACTTGTGTTGTTTTCATCTCTAATCCACTATCAGACCGTTCTTTGTTGTTTACAATAATTTCTTTGAGGGTTCTCAAACTGACCGGCCTTCTGTGCAACTTCTTTCTTCTGATTCTATAAATTTTCATTCTTTTGAAGTTATAAAAATTCTGAGTCAAGTTTAGATTCGTCTTCGGCGGAGTTCTTTAGCAATCAATTCATATTTTTTGAGAGAATAAATAATATTAGTTTGTACATATTTATCTTGTTGGTTACAGATTATGTGATGATTTTCAATTAAATTTTGAAATTTACTTGGGGTTCGCAGAGCTTTGTTCAGGCTCATATCAAAATCATCATTGTTTATGGAAATTAACTCGGATAAAAGTTGTTTTTAAGGGATGATTGATTTCTCAATAGGTAACTGAAACGGAATTTTTCATGAATTCTTCCATTATGGGAAACATTAATGTTCAAGTTGCTTAATTTTTCAGTTTATGAATTGTGATTCAAATATGCTAAATTTGTTAATGTGGCAGTTTGGTAAGCTGTACAAGAAACATAGGCTATAATATAATATTTCCTTCCCTTATTATTTGTCAAATAATAAATCTTTCATTTAGGTAAGAACGGAAAGGTTCCATCTGCAATTTCTGATATTCAAAAAGTTGTTAATTAAGGAAATAGAGGGAACTTGAATTGTTTACATATAGTAGAACAATAGCTAATTAAAAAAAAGAACTTTTTTATAATGAGACCAAATTCTAATGCTTCACTTGTGTTGTTTCCATTTCTAATCCATTATCAGCTCGTTCTTTGTTGTTTACAATCATTTCTGTAAAGGTTCTTGAACTGATCAGCCTTCTATGCAATTTTAGTAACGGTTTTCTTCTGATTCTGTAAATTTCCATTCTCTTCAAGTTATATCTATTAGTTTCGTAACTGCTGAAGTTTCGCAAAATTTTGGAGTTTTGTTATAATTTCGGTTTCACATATTCATAATGGATGTATCATGAAAAAAGAAGCAGACTATGTAAATTGAAGGCTGCGAAATTTTTATTTTTAAAAAATAATTTATCTTGAGGTGTTCCGATTATTAATCGAAATCCAATAAATGTAAATCGAATCGAAATTAAATTAAAAGAAATATCTTTAATTGGGTTCATTTTTATTGTAACAAACTTTTTAAGATTTTATAGATTTTTCCGGTTCCGCTTTCGCTTCCGTTTTAGTTCCGCGTTTGTCAAATTATATGTTTTAAGATCCGTTTACGGTTTCACCTCCGCTATGACACTTCCGTTACATTACTAATATTTATAAATATTCTGATTTAAGTTTTGTTTCTTCTTCAGCTGAGTTGAGGGTGTTTTTTTAGGAATCATTTCATTTTTTTTGAGATAGAATAAATGATACTAGGACATCAACACATTTATCTTTTCTAATTACGGATTATGTGATGATTTTCAATTAAATTTATGTGCCTTTCTAAATTTTTTCGTCTGTGGAAAAATCTTTCAACATGACACAGAATTTTGCGGTTGTAACCTTTTAAATATTTATATCGTCATTATCTATTTTCATTTTGATGATTGCATTGTCCTTCGAGTAGTGATTGTCTTGTGCTAATATTATTATTGTAAGGAAGTTTCAAGCATTAGCATAATATCGTATTGTCTGGTTGTATTATGTATCTATCTGTATGGTATGTACGTATGTCTGTGTTTTGTATAGAGAATAGAGTTATATCTACTCACTATCATCATCATCATCATCATAATCATTATCACTATATAGTTCCAACAAGTCCGGTTAAATCAACTATTCTATATTATTATTGTATATTGTGCAAATGTTAGAAGACCTACAGAATTCCAATTTTACATGTACAGTTGTTATTCTATCTTATTTTATCGTTTATTTTCAATAAAGACTTTTGCTGTTGAATGTACTTTATGTATAAAGGTTTTTATCCACGACCGGATTCCTATCTCAACTCTTTTTCTTATTTCCCTACCTCCCGTCTTCTTCTGCGCCTTCCACCAGTCATCACCTCTCTATGTGTATTTACCTTTATGCAATGTAAAAGAGGAAAATTTCATCATGAAGTTTAAACAGTGAAAGGAAATAGCATTTTACGAATTTTCCCACCCGTCTTCAATTCTTTTATATTGTTCCTTCATATTGATTGATTGATTGATTGATTTATAAAACGATGTATTAGTGGTGTTTGTATTTTGTTAAAGTTCATTGATTTTATGGTATTTAGTTTTGTGGAACACTCTCTATCTTATTGTGTCTTTTCTTATTATGGTAGTTGAGTGTTATGTAATAATGGTTGGTTTGTGTTGTTTGATATAGAAATATTGTAGGAAGGGAACAAAGTCTTCGGCCATCAACCTGACCGTCACCGGAATGAAGGAAACTTGTTCTTAAACTTGTTTCAAGTTGAACGATCCCAACTATTTACCATAAAGAATAAGTGTTAAATATAAAAAAAACCTTCATTTTTACAGGATTGAATAAAATTGAGATGTATGTATTTTTTTATTTATATAAATTATTAGAAAAGCAGGACATTGAACTTATTGTTGCTTTATTATACAGGAAGTATACAATGGTTGTTGTTATTGCATAAATTCACACAAAGTGTAATGAATAAATTTCTAAAAATCATCGATTGTAATTACAATTAATCACAATTACATTGTATTTCAAATTTTTATTACAACACATTCTATTGTAGAAACAACAACGCGAGCTTATTGTGAATATTTGGTTGACTGCCTGCTTGTTGGTTTGCTTCATTCTGTTCAGTCCTAGTTGGTTTGGTTGGTAGCAACAAGTTGCCTAGTATTTGATACGAAAAACTTAAATGACGTTATTTCCGGAATAGAGTTTTATATGTTGTAAAATCCGGAAATCCGGATATATTCTTTAAACTGAAACGTGCACGCATACGTGATTTTCGATAAAATTTTTAGGAAATGAGAATCTACTAAATTATACTTTAGGTAAATAGAGGAAATAGGACAATCTATATTTTATTTATCGATAAAACAATCCTGTTTATTTTTTGCGTTCCCATATTATAATCATTTTTAAAAAAAAGTGGGTTTTCCTAGTGAATTTTTCATATTTTAATTTTCGTTAGTGCAGCTTTATTATTATATTTACGCTTTAGCAGACCATGAAAAACATGACAATAGATTAACTGACCTGTACAGGAAATGATTTGTTTTTTGTGTTACTAATGGAGGAAATACAAATGCAATAAATAATACAAAAATCAAGAAATCTTGTTTGAAGTTAAACTCCCTTAATTCGATTTAGGGAATAGAAAAAGAGAAGAAATTGTTGAGAATTATCAATTGAAATAATATACACGCAACTCTTTTTTTACACAGTAAATACATGCCTTAGAAAACCGTGTAAAAAATACATGCGACATACGCTAAATTTGGATGTTCCATAACTTTAAAAAATCGTGTAAGATGAAAAAACTAAATATTTTCCCAAAAAAAAAAAACGTACAAAAAAAGTAATAATGAAATCCATTTTATATTATACAAGGGTGGTGGTGACTATTTCGATGCCCACCATTGGTATCTCAGAAACTATAAGAGTTACAGGATCGCTTAAATAACATGAAAGTTGTATTATCTTTTGCTCTAAAATTTTCTGTCAAGGAAAAGTTAAATATCTTGATTCATTCCTGAATTATCATGAAAAAAACTAAAAATACCAATTTTCTTTTTAAGTGAATATCTACCATACCATTCATGGTAATTTGATGAAACTTTGTACGAGAGTATCATTGATTCCTGTCAATTGAATTACGTTTGCGGAACTTTTCTAGCACTTCTAAATTTTGAGCAATAATGATTACCTTTTGTTTTTCTTATGGCTCCCATATTGGATTTTTACATCATTAGATGGAGAAAAAAATCTTTTTTAAATGTTTAAGATAAGTCTACACTTCAGGAAAATGAAAGTATCAGTAGAAGTGATTTTTGCAGAACAGTAGTCTATAGAATGCTATGGATAGATTTTCGTGATATTTACTAGCTAACTTATTATAGCAAATACTTTATTATATTTTGTGAACATCAAAGTTACATAGTTTTCAGTTGCCAAAACCGAGTTCCTATTACATATCGTTTATTTCTTCGTCTATATACATGTTTGATATTCACAAAATACAACAAAGTATTTGCAACAATAAGTCAACAAGTTACTGTCACAAAAATAGCCTTCTAATAATATTTTGCCACATTTCATAGCCTATAGCTCTGCAAAACACATTTCTTCTGATACATGAATTTTTCGTTTTACCTGAAATGTAAGCTCATGTTAAATATTTACACATTTTAAAAGAGATTTTTTTTCTCCACCCATTGATGTAAGAATCCAATATGGCGGCCATGAGGAAAACAAAAGTTGATCATTATTGTTCAAAATTTAGAAGTGCTAGAGAAATTTTGCAAACGCAATTCAATTGACCGTAATCAATGATATCCCCGTACAAAGTTTCATCAAAATACCATGAATAGTATGGTACATGTTCACTTAAAAAGAAAATCGGAATTTTCAGTTTTTTCATGATAATTCAGGAATGAGTCAAGATATTTATTAGCTTCTCTTGATTGAAAATTCTAGAGCAAGATAGCGATTCTGTAACTCTTATAGTTTCTGAGATACCTACCAATGGTGGGCATCGAAATAGTCACCACCCTGTATTATAAAATAAAATTAGTGTACAATGAAAATTGAGTCCATAAGGGCATACAATAAACTGACCGACCTCTGATTAGACTGTCAAAATTAGAATTTAAAAAAAAACAAGAAATTCGTGTGCAAAAGTATATTGGTGGTGATCCGTGTTATTTCAGAATCGTGTAAAAAAGAGTTGGGTGTATTTATTCTTATCGTCTAGTACAATTGTTATCAGTCACTCAGTTTCTAAATAAGATCAAGAAATCCCTCTACCGGTCGAATATTCTTTAAACTCTTAAAATTCTTTTTCCATTCCTTACCAAATAAATGGAGTTATATTTACTGATCATAGTTAAGTGAGTCAAATGGTAGATTATGTTAACATCTTGTGATTTAGTATTTTGTGCTGATGCTTGATATTGAAATCATCTTTAAGAGACGCGACTCGCCTATCTGAAATCCCTTATAAAAGATCATATATTCATAGGGTATTGAGTGACGTCTCCCAATTTGTTCCGTCATTGTTATTGTTGACATTTATTAAATAAAACCCACATTTTTTACCTTATCTACCCTCAACATGATATCAACATAAATGAAAATAACTAAAAATTTGTTTCAATACAATGAAAAAAGAGCCTATTTCCACCATTCCTTGTCACAGTGATGATGTTTTTCGTTCAAAAAAAAAACCACCTCACTTTTCTTGTCTGAATATTCTTATCGTGAAAACAGGAAGATGTGAGTTTATTATATTCACGAATAGCATCAATGCCGTACAGGATTTTTTTTGAAAGCAAGTCCATTCCCTCTCTTCTTAGAATAACCTCTAAAGTTGTAATTTAATCCTTATATATGTATGGTTGTGAAGTAGATTTTTCATATATTCTACTACTACTACTACTACTATCTACCAACACATTCCGTGTGTTATGTATTTTTGAAGAGAAATATGATTGATTTCGCATATATTTCCTTTTTTGGTTGTCGTATGGAGTAGTACATTTTCAATTTGGTGTACCTACTACGTCTCTCGTTCAGTTGCTGAATAGCGAAAAGGGGACAAGAAAAGGGATTTTTTTGAATATTATTCCATTTATTATTCGTTTAGAATACGTTCAATGGATGCTTTAGAAACGTACAATTTAATAATAATAAACGTAATATATTGGAAGTGTGTGAAAATTTAGTTTTTTTGCCGTTCAAACGTACATCTCTGTAGCTATTTAAAAACGAACAACACGACCGCAACTTAGGTTCAAGGTTTACAACATCCAAGTGATTTAAGTATTCTACTACTATCTCCTTCTATCACATTTTAACTGATCGTTTTATAATAACCAGTTACTTGACCACATTGATGATGATGATGATGATGATGGCCTCGTCTGCGTTCCATTCTTGAAACTCGATTGTTGCAAGTGAAGGTTTCAACAAGTTTTAGGTTTCTTTTTGCTTTTAGGCTTTTTTATTTGTAACTTTTACTTTTAACTTGATGTATTTTTGTTTTGTAAAATAATATTGTTTTTAATCATTATTTTTTTGTTTATTTATGAACAAATAGTAGATGAGGCGAAGTAAACTGAAACGACCAAACTGGTTAACATTGAATTTGTTGATTTATCTTCTTCTATAATGGCAAAGGATTAACGTAGAAATGTAGTCAGATTCTGTTCAGATTTTGTTTGTTGAATACGTGCCAAAATTTAATCCTCAAACTGTAGTTACGTTATGATCCCTTTTCAATGTAAAGTTATCCTTTACATCAGATTTGTTTGTGCTCATGTGTACGTGTATTGGTAACGATAAGTATATGTATGTGTTTATCTGTGTGGTTTAACATGATGTCCAATTAATATCTATGTGATGCTACCAATGACAAGCTGATGGTTATGAAAGTATAGTTGAACAACAGGTACAAACACATATAAAACAAATGTTGTTTTAGTTTCAATTTCTGCTCACGTCATTGCTTTACCACTAATCTATTTCTGATTGTCACCACCACCACCACCGCAGCTATTCTGCTCCCAAAAAACTTTGACGTTTATATTTCGTCCCAACCATAACCAATAGACAGTGCTAAATCCCTATTTTATCCCATTGATAATACAACAATGTAGCAACGGCTAACATTTTTTTGTTTGTTGAAAAATAATTGAAATTTTCATTGAATTTCCTCAACATTTCACAAGATCTAGAGGAATGTAATAGGATCAAGTTAAGAGCACCACTTGTATGTTACACTTCGAGTACTTTTAAATTACTGGTTCACACCACCACCACCAACACCAACACCCACCTCCTACCCTAACTGATCTTAGTGTTTCCGGTGCAATTAACGAAAGATCCATTCCCAGGCCGCTCTTAGACCGGATTTATATACTTACTGTTCTGCTTTGCCTTCTACTCTATGGAGAAATAGTAGGAGCGTTACTTTGTAAAGAACAACGAGACGCGGAAACAACGAACCGTGACATCTGGAGAGTATGCTGAGTGTGACGAGTTTAAATGTGGGGGTCTAATGTATATTCTTAGATATCCTTGTTCTATACGTGTATAAATATATGTGAATATATTCGTTAAATAAAGAGAGACAGAGAGGGGGAGATTAGAAGGATGTTGAAGGGAATGAAAAAGGGTCTACGATAAATATGCCTTTCTCTAGTGGGACTTTAATAAAATTATAACGGTTAAATCTTCAAGTTTTAAGCAGTGAACCAATTAAAATTTACTATTTTAGAGATGATTTTATGGAGAATAATCGTGTTTTTTTTCATTTTTAGTCTTTCAACGTAACTCTTAATTAAGTGTCAACCACGTCAGTCATATTGTTTGATGTAAGAAACTCAATCCACCAACCAACCTACCTACCTACCTTTAGAACAAAGTTTTATCTTTTTTAAATTGTTCTCCAGGTGGTAGTGGTGGTGGTGTTGTTGTTGTTGGTAGAGCAATAGTGGCGATGCTACATGGTGTTTAGCGAGATATCACTGATGTGCACAGTTTCAAAATCTCCATTAATAAAGTGAGCAGGAGGTATCTTAATTAAATCAAAACAATATGGCTACGTGAAACCGAAATTAATTTAGAGAGAGAGTGAGCGTGTATGCTTGGTGGTGGTGGTGGTGAAGAATAAACGTCCTTCTGTTATTAGAACTTTAGGGTTTCAATATTTTGAGAGAATTCTCCACCACCAACCCCCTGCACCATCAAACTGGAATCTGTAAAGCAGGTAAAGTGGGCCCCGGAATGTAATATAGCCAGTTGGAAGGTACTCATTCTATGTTATGTGACTGATATAGCCCTCTCGTCTACAAGTCTACATGTCAAATGAATGTGTATACATACAAACATATATGTTATGGGGAAAATGTAATCACTCTACGATATATAGGTACAATGTTTTTTTATTATTATTACCACTTTAAAGTCCATCTATAATACAACAATCGAGTATTTGATGTTTAATATAAGCATTGAGATGGGGTGAAGTATGGATTCATTCGAGAATTCGATTACTTGTAAAATTTTCTATCAGTATTTGATCGCAACGTATCTCGAAGTGTTTTTTTTTCGCTCATTTGAATCGTGTAGTTTAATAACGCACAGTATATAGGGATTGACCTATACCAATCACTTATAAACTTAATTATAATTTAATGTTGTTTGCTTGTTTTTGTACGAATTCTATTAATTTCGGTTTCTCGTGTATTTTTATTAACACGTGTCAGAAATCAACAAAACACGTTTTCTGGATATGTTCAAATTCTTTATGTCATTGACGTCATAAAATCCTATAAAAACACAAAAACTATATGTCTTATTATTAGTAGTCGCGTTATATAGTTCGTTAAACATAATACAAAATTGGTACACATTTTTGTTTTTAAGTTTATAACAATATTGAAATTTCAATTTTGGCCTATCATTTCCTATAACTTTGATGATGGGACTAATTTATGTTTAAAACTTAGACTGACTTGAGATACATAAACATTCAAGAGGAGGGTGACTTTAAGAAGTTTTGTAAACTTATGAGGGGTTAACAGAGACTTGTTTGCACTCATATCAAAATCATCATTGTTGATTATGGAAATTCATTCGGATAAAAGTTGTGTATTTTTTTTAAAAAGCGATGATTGATTTCTAAATGACTGAAACGGAATTTTTCATGAATTCCTCCATCAATGTTCAAGTTACATAATTTTTCAGTTGATGAATGTTGATTCAGACATGCTAAATTTGTTGATACAGCAGTTTGGTAAGCTGCACAAAAAATATAGGTTACAATACAGCGTGTAATCGAAGTGCCTGACAATCGTCAAGCTATACGTGTAGATCCCGAAAAATTGAGAATATTTTTCAAGCTCTATTGAAAATATTTTCGACATATGTAATTAATACCCCTCAGCTGATATGAATCAACTTTCAGTCTTCAATTGCGAGTGGAGCTGAAATGTTGATTATAGATGATTACAGACTAATTGTTTTTTATTCAATAACCTTTATATTTTTGTCTATTTTTGTGGGAACATACAAAATAGTTAGTGTATTCGGTGTCGAACAGCTGCAGACTCCTATTTGTGAAGCTACAGACGAGATTCTGGAATTGCGGAAACGTGCTATATAGAGTGTAGCTTTGTCTGAAACTGAAGCCAATTTCTGTAGTGTTTTTTGTATTACATGTTATACTGGTTAGTACTTAACCAGTGACCATCAAACAGTAGTCCAAAAGTATAGACAAAATTAGTCAATTCTTTCTTTAAATCTTCGAAATCTGTTTATTGTACTCTATTTCACATAGGGATTGTGAGGTTTGAAGATTTACAGCCTGTATAATTTCTGTTCCGTTCAATTATTATTTCTCAAATAAATCTTTCATTCCGGTAAAAACGAAAAAGTAGTAACAAATCTGCGATACCTGATATTTAAAAATCGGTTAATTAAGGAAATAGAGGGAGCTGAAACTGTTTACATAAAGCTGAAATAATAGCTAATGAAAGAGGAACTTTTTTATAATGAGGCGTAATTCTAATGCTCATTTAATGGATATCAGATGTTGCTTACAATCAGGACTTCGAGCCATTATTTTTTTTGTTCCGGTCTTCGTTCCGGTTTAATTGACAAAAATATTATCGGTTCGGTTCCGGTTTTCGGTTCTTCAAAAATAACGGCTTTTTCAGTTTTTGGTTTTCGGTTCAGTTCCGGTTCGATGTCCTGCTTTCAATAAGCATTGATTTAATTAAAATATTTTACTGACACGTCACGATTATAAGTATGTAGTTAGAAATCAAACAATAATCCTAGGCATTTTTTAATTTTCTACTTACAGAAAGAATATCTTTATTAGAAATCGATAAATCAATGAAATTAAGGGTGTAAAAATAATAGGATTTGCCTGTTGTTAACTTGTATTTATGTATGTACCTACAACAGCAAACAACAACCGAAAAAACAACAAACGTCTAGATAATTTACGATATATCGTTCCCCTAAAACGTTTGACAAATTTCTACAATGACATCTTGTCTCTAATTTCGTTTTTTTATCTTTTTCTCCTCTTCTTCTTGTTCTTCTTTTTATTTCTTATGTGCGTGTGTGTGTATGAGAGAGAGTGCGTATCGTGATTCAACATCATTTTATACATAACGAGAATCATCTGCATCGTTAACGCAAAATAGACGAGGGGGTCCTTTTATTTTCACTCAACAACAAGAATAACAAACAACAAAGGCTACGTGTCGTGTTTATGGCACTTTATTTTTTGCGTGCATAATCATTACTATTGACGGTGTTTCTACTAATTTACTTTTTTTTTATCGTTACCATATGAAATATTACAATTTTGATTTGTTTGAATGTAAAAATGATCGATTTTGTTGTAATAATAAAAGGTGGGGTTCTCTTATTGTACAAACACGTTCATCACGATTTCCTCTAGAGATGTTGTAATAAAGGGTTAATTGGCCGCACCACACCCATTCCCCATAGAAATATCACCCAAGATAATTCCTCTATTATTACAAATCGTTACATTTAATTGAATATTATTCGAATTTGCTATAATCATCATAATAATACTAGTAGTAATATGAAAGTTTTATAAACTGTTAATTGTAGATAAATATTAACTGTTGGATAGTTGTGGTTTTTCTTTAATTGTTACATTTAATATAATGAAAATGGTATTTACTGTAAATTCTGGATAAAAGTTTACAGGAAGAATGAGCGTTTTTCGAATTGCAACAGGTGTTACCCCGACAACGACGGCGGCGACTATTACTGTTAGAATTGTTAGAGCTGCACAGGAATTTAACGTGGATAACAGTAAATGCAACAGTTGTACGATATTTTTGATGTAGATTTTTAAAATTTAATCAAACATTATCAACATTGTTACTATGTTTAGACAAACGTGGAAAAAATCTGTTAATTTTGCACAATTTTTTATCCTTCACTGTCTCTTCTAAATCTCTTGTTATAATGAGATTAAAAATGTCAATTGTTTGATTGTTGAGGGAGAAGTTGATGTTTTAGAAAAACAAGTGAGATGGAAATGTGGATTGGCTTTTGAAAAACGACTTTTAAATTGCAAAACTTTTCATATTTCAATTTCGAGAGTTGACATCATTGAAAGGCATACAGGGGTAGACAAAATACAGAAGCAACAAAAACAACAACAACAGGCGTGTATTGTTATTTTTAACTGTGTATATTTTCTTTTATTCTCAATAAAAGTTGATAATTTTATTGTCCGTCCTGGCTGTATTCTCTCTTACTTTGCATCATCACCGTTCCAAGTAAACGGCCAAATTTTTTCTTCTTTCCATCATTTGAATTTACGTAGTTGTGTATTTTTTATTTTCGTTTAATCAGATTCAAACAAGTTTGCATATTTATACTGAACATTCTCTTTTTCGTCGTCGTTTTTTTTTCAACGTTCATAATAGACTAGATGCTTTTTAAGCTGTACAACGGATGCATCCACAGTTGACTGACGAAATAAGATCAATTAATAAAGTTTCACGGTGTCTAAACATAAAAAAAATCAAACAACCGCAATGTCGACAACCTCGTTAAATAATTAATCAAATAAAGATCCCAGGGTCAGATGTTTTTTGTTAGAAATTATAAAAAAAAGGAACACTGAAATTCCCATTCAATTTGCGGTGTGAATAAATTTAATTTGTTTTACTTTTCTTATTCCTGTTATGAATGATATTTTGACGGTTTTATGGCATTGGGCCAAAATCACCTCAAGTTTAATTGATGTTTTTGAAGTGTTAAAATGTGAGTTTGTCACTAGGCAGTTTTGAATAAATATTGGAGTTTCAACGGCTTTTAGTTTTTACTTGGGTTATACACAAATTAATTATCATCATTTATCAAATGAGAGAAATTCTATGAATGAAACGAAAAATTCTCAAATTTGTTCTTTTTTTGTTGTTGTTGATAAAGTTCTCATGATAATTATCGCAATAATTATTTGTTTAATGTTATTTTTTCTAATGTTAGTATGTCGCACCTGTTCTTGTAATTTATCGTACCTTGACCATTACATACCATTGTGTAATCGTGTTAAAAAGATATTGTATTTCCTGTAAATTCTACAATTTCTATTCCGTAAAATTATCTTCATTATCAAGGCTATTTGGAAAAGGTAAAAATCTTGAATAAACATATTTCCAATATTTTACATAAATATTGATTCATTTAATTTATTGTCATAATTGAAATTACCTTGGTCATTGACTGTTTTATATAACCATTGTTAATTACTTAAATAAACATTAAAATTCTCCTTCTCATTATTGATACGTGGAAAATCTATGTAAATCTCTAGTAGTTTCATGCTTGTAGTCTAGAAGTTTATAGTTTTAATCATTTTTTTAATGTGTAAAATATTATTTGCAGGCTGACAGTATGATGTCCTGTCCGCTACCAATAGTTCCAGTCGTTCAGACTCTACCATCTATCAATAATCACAACGATTATCCCATCCATATTGGGATTAAGGTAAGTTTTTTTCTGTTTAATCTCTTATTTGTGTTAACAAGATTTCGGAAAAAAAGTGTGCCTTCTGTTACGGAAATATTATAAACTATTTTCGATTTTTTGTATCCGATTCAAATGCTTTAACGTAACTAAATTTCTCTAATTATGAGGGGCAAGGACTTTTATTTCCAAAATTTTAGCTCTTATTTTTGCAATCGTCATGATTATCAAAACGTACATTTTCTCAATTTCTCTACAATTAAGTGTATCAGCAATTATGGCAATATCAACTAGAAACATTGGACATCTTATTTCATTCTCCTGTCACTCCTCAAATTAGTTGGAGAGAAACTTACAAGAAAACATTCCCAGGTGTTCCTCTCCGATTTTAATGAAATTCTCTGTTAAAATCTAAGGGATGCATGTTTTTTTATCTGCAATAATGCCGTTTGTCTCATTTGATTATTCCAACTGTAAGTATGTGAAACTTTAAAAGTACTCCCTTAAACCCCAAACTTTAAGAGGTGATTTCACCTCCTAGATGTGTTTTTCTGCAGATAAAAAAGCATGCATCCCTTAGATTTTAACAGAGAACAACATATCCAAATTTCATTAAAATCGGAGAGGGACACGTGAGAATGTTTTCTTGTTAGACAAGTCTTATGCCATTAGTATCTTTACTATTCGATATTCGACCGAAATGTTTTTTCTATGTTTCTAGTTCTAATTGCCAACCCGGTAGATTTTAGTTTTTAATAGATTTAAATTGTAACACAACATGAATTTATAAATAGAAGAAAAACACTTCCGTAACTAAATGGAATATGCAAAATAATAGCATTATTCCTCGTTTGTTATTTTATATTGTAAATAATCCTAATCAAAGAGTTATGAACGATTTAAATTTAGATACTGTAATTATTTCTCGATAACAACGAATTTCATCCAAGTATTTGTGAAAGTTATTGTTGGCTCTTCTCGCTGTCACATCTAATAATGAGTCCTTTATTGAAGTACTCTTTCTTCCCGTATTTAAATAACAAATTTAAAAGTGCTCACAAATCAGAAATTTTATCCGAGCTATATGTGTTTAAATATAAACAGAATTTGTATTGTTTTATAAATGTATTTTTAAAAAATGTGTATTCTGGGGTGATTCGCTTGGTTTTAATTTTCTTTTTAAATTCTACTATAACGACTACATGTTGTTTAAATCGGATAAAAGTAGGGAATTATCTGAACGTTGTAGATAATAGTTCTGGTAGAATAGTAGGTAGTGATTCTCTTCTTTTTCTGATTATCTACAATATATATATATATATATGTATATCTACTTTCAAGTCTTATTCTCGTTTGTTTTTGTTGGCTTCCTAATTTCAAAATGAATCATTAAAGACTTGACTGTCTATCAAAAGTTCTATTGTCTTGTATCTTTTTGTTTTATTCAACCATTTATAAAGTATACAATATGGAGTGTATTAATCAGAGGTGGGAAACCTTAAAAATGTATTTAATATTGTGCAAATTAACATAAATGACTAAATTAAGGACTAAACATGTAGTTATATTATTGAAATTGCAATAAGTATTCCTTTGAATTCAATATTAATAATAAATTCATCTTTAACAACATCATTAAGGAAATTCGATAAGTGTTTGATACGATTACTACTTTAATAAAGTTGTAATTATTAGAGTTTTGGACTTTGGTTGTATATATGTATGATGATGATGATGATGATGATGAAGTTGTACATGCAAGGACTAAGTTTGCAAAGTTATCAAGTTTAAATACTCACATCATAGCCTAAAGGTTACTATTATAATGAAGTAGAAGGATGTAATAGAGAAGGTTATTGTGGAAATTAAACATTTAACAATTAGAATTGTTATGTTGTTGATTTTTTCTTTCTCTGTTTAGCAAAGTATTTTAGAATTCAAGCTATATAACAGAACGACACTAGGGAACTATCCATCAATTAGCCAAGAAGGCAGGTCATGTGTTGTTTAGTGCCGCAACATTGACCATCCTCCTCTTCACTGCCCAACAATCTGTCACCGACAGAATACAAACCTTAACCACATATTAATTGTATAATTCAAACAGTATATTGTGTGTGTAGTAAAACAGGAAAAATAGTTATTTAGGTTGCAGGTGATAAAAGTGAGTGAGGCAGCCCTACGAGTAAAACAAAATCACTTTTAACGCGTGTATCATACAATTTTTTCTATAACCACCAAAAGCATCTTCAAATTTTTAAAAAAACCTTTCCTGTCAATGTGCCTGTCAGTTTACTTTTAACACAAAATTATCTAACGCTAGTGCCACACATAGATCTAGTATACATATGGATAGCGCTTTCCCTAATTTCGCCTACAGCGTCTAGCGTGCTAACCGTTTAATAGAAATAACAATGAATATGTATTAATTAAATGGCGATTAATTGCAAGACTTTTAATCACAATCTCTTCAAGAAAAACGCATTTATCGTTTAATGCTACTAACAAAAGTGCTAGTGCTTCTTTTGCTGGTGTTAAAGCCTCATTGTCAATTCTAGAGCTCACATCAAAATATCCCAAATTACTATTGCCGGTCCATTCTCTATTTTTTTAAGCTTATCTTATCAGTAATAATAATAAGGCGGTAATCATAAAAATGTTGGTTCCCTATCCATTATAGCCTTAATATGCTGGCATAAAGCGCTATCCATCGATTTACCAGATCTGTGGTGCCATAAGATACAATTTTTAACTTGAGTAGGCAGTGTTAAAAGTGTCATCTTTTGTAGTGATTGTAGCAAAACTATTAAATCTATAATGTTCATTTGAGCAAACGTTAAAAAGCTTACTCCTTACTCCATCAAAGATGAGTGTTGTATTATAATTTTATTTATCTCTAAATATTTGGACAAGGCGGTGAAAAACGGTTTTTATATATTATATGTGTGTATGAGTGAAGTGAAAGATCTGGAAAATGTATTGACAATAGTTTTTCATCAAATTCTTCAATATTAGAAAATGTCTAGGTGTAATAAATTTTAAATGGTTGGAAAGAGTTCGAAAATCGTCGGTGTATTGAATTTTTTTCTTGTTTCTTTTTTTCGCCCCGTTTCCCCATCGGTTTTCCTTTCCCTATTTTTCCTATACATTCTCTCCAATCTCTCTATAATATAAATTGATATTTTATGGTCTCATAGGGCTAAAGATCTGGTTATAGAAGGGGTGGATTTCAACTGATCTATATATGTGCGAGGGGGAGGGGTTGTAATGTCCAGTCTGTATGTTGTCTGTATACTATTGTGGCAAATTGATTTTCGTTGGTCTTGTTTAGATTTATGAGCTTTATTGAGATAAATTTCCGTGTGTTTTTTCCTTTTTTGTATTTTGAGTTTCTTCACTTTTATTATTTATTTACTTTTTTATCAAATGTAATAGTAGTAGTATATCCAAGGAAGTTTAACGTGCAAGCTGTGTATTGTACTCAAGGGTTATATTTATTTTATAAAACATACTTTATAGTCCTACTTTTCTTGATTTAACAAGAAAATACGCTTATATACGTATTGTATATCAATATTTTATCAAATAATATTCACTTTCTTAAATGAAATGAAAGTGAAATAATTGTACCGAAAGTCCTTGTTCTGTGTTTCGTCGTTGAGTGTTGAGTCAATAATAACATCGAGATTTCAGCGTTATGTGGGATTTGTAATCGAAAATTTGCTCGGGAGATGCTGCCATCTATTTGTTAAGAGTCATAATTCTAACTCGGTGTTTTTTTAAAAGAAACTAATTCTTTTTCTATTTTTATTGTTTTACTCTCTTCAGTGAATTAACACTTATGATTTGTTTTTGAGGGAAAATATTGCCCACTTTCACCCTATAGATGTACTTCGTGATGGTTCCTGTCTGAAATTGTGTCCCCATCGCTGGGAGTACTTCGAAAGTGGCTCTGCCTGGTGTCGGGAGTACTTTCTTCGATTACCCTGACGGTTTCGTATATTAGTAATAGAACGTTCAAGGTAGCTGCCGGCAGGCCTTACTTAAAACAAGAAGTGTGATTTTATGTACAAAGCGATTCTTGCAGCAGAACCAAATTATAACTCATTAAAAGAGCGCAAAATATTGCCTATCTGAAATGCAAGTTGCAACTAGATAGCTTCAGTAGTTTCTGAGTTATAGACATTTTAACGTTTTTATTCAGTTGCCAGTGGCGCGCTGGGCAAGAAATATCAATTAATTTTAATAAACAGGATTTATTTATCCACGTCTGTGATTTATACACGTGTACTACCGGAAGAAATGTCCTGCTTGAATTACAAATTACATTTGAATCTATAACCTTCCAACAGGTTGGTCCTTCTTCCATCAGGACAGATGTTGGGATGTTTTATCATTAAGGGAAATTAGGGAAAACAAAACCTTGTCAGCTTTAAAACTACTACAACTGACAAGAAATTCATAAATGCGACATCAAAATGACATATAATAAAATGTTGCAAGTGTTGTTATCATGGTGGTAGTAGTGTCTTCTAAATGATAGGCGGTTGGTAGCAAGATAAATATATTTAAATGTCATGGAAAACAGAAAAGAAAGGGAAAGTAATATTTCTTTTTTGAAAGATTTTTTTATTATGGTTAATACAGCTAGTACAAGTTAATACTATTAATATTACAACCACCATTCAGTCCCTCTTTTTCAATTCTCTTGTGATACTAAGTGGAATATTGCAAGTTCGTTAGAATCAATAGGGATTTCAAATTACGGACAATTTAGTGCGAGCATTACCTTATGCGCCCTAAGAGGCCGATAGCTCAACATTTACTACGCTTATAGTCGGTTGTTAGTCGTGTCCTTGTGGACTATTTGAAAATATTCCAATATATAATAGGCCAATGGTTCTCTTAATTTTATACAAATTTATTATCTTCTCTAGAACATCAATTATTGAAGGGTTGAAAAGGTGGTGGGTAAAGAAATGACATCTAATTAATAGTGCTAATTTCTTTAAAAATCTTAATATCTTAACAAATAGGGTGAAATGTTCAAAATAATTAAAATTCTCATCTAAAAATAATGTAAATATCTAAAATTTTTGATTATAAGCGCGAATTTTTGTACTATAATCGTATAAAGTGATAAAATGTGGTGGAATATTATTTTGAACATTTAGCAACAGTGCTTTATAAGATTTTGATAAAAAATGTCAAATAATGTAGCAATTTTGGTTCGAAATTTTGATGTTTTTACCTTATTTTAAGGAGCTGTATTGGATCCTAATATAAAATTTAGAACAATTTAAAAAATGTCAAGGTTTTCATGAGAAGTTTTGCTTTATTTTGAGCATCCGTTATTGCTTCATATGATTCTAATGCAAAATTTTGGCAACTAACACTTAATCCAAAATTCCAAAATGTCGATGACAAGTTTTGGTTTATTTCGAAAATATTGCACTACTTTATATGACCCTAATCAAGAAAAGCTATTTTAAGGCATAACTTTAACAAATCTTTACTGATTATTATTAAAAAAGTTTTTAATCTTCGTTAATTTCCTGCTCATTCAGTGCGTACTTTTTAAGTTTAACATGATTTTAATTGTAATAGAAATTCTCCTATTCGATTCGTTTAGATGACTTATTATCTTATAAAACATTTGTATCCCTTGTGTTTTCTTAACCTTCGTCCATTTTCCCAGACTATTCTGACCTAGTCTCTACCGAACATCGATAAATTTCAATGAAACTGACAAGAACAGGGTAAACTGATAAATATTCAAAGATTTTTATATTTGAAATTTTTATATCTCTGATAAAGGTACTATACCCTTTTTTCTTGCCTGTTATTCTCTCCGGAAACCAGAATAAAATAAAAGTGGGTTTTCTTTAAATATCTATATACAGGGTCTTTCAGCTAGCTGTGGAAAGTAACAATAAATTCGCTATAATTTTTTTTATTTATTAACAATAAATTAATTGTTTCTAGAACTTGGAACATCTACTAGAGGTGAAAGTGCTTTCTATAATTTTTGGAAATGCAAAAATTTGACGTCAATATTGATTGAAATATTGCTACTTTTAAGAATTCAAAAGCAACGAAGTCCAAAAATAATATTTTTCTTTTGAAAATTTGTGAATATTGAAAAACTTCAATAAATAGCGTTACAAAGAGTTAACAATTGTCGATATTCCCTCCAACATTTTATTACATCTTTTGAGCTATTTAAATTTATTACCAGTCAACGGGAAAATATACTGGCCTAGATTTTTTAAAGTATAACCCTCTATACTATTAAGAATTTTTTGATTTTTTTTTTGTAAATGGAGTTCAATTTTTCAAAAGGAAAATATTTTTAAAAGTGACAATATTTCAATCAATATTGCCTCATTTCAAAAAGATTATGCTAAATTTTCCTACACCTAAAAATCGTAGAAGGTCGCTTTCATCTCCAATAGATAATAAAATGTTCCCTTTCAAGTTCTGGTAACAATTATTTTTTTATCAATAAATGATAGGAGTAATAGTGAATTGATTGTTATGTCCATAGTTAACTGAAAGACCCTGTATTTGTGCGTTTATGTCTTTAAATTTACATCACATATCCGTACATAATGAGAATTAGAACTTTACAATAATGGGGCGAAGGGTTCAATTGAATTGTCATGTTCTTTTTAACCCTTCCATCATTCCTTAATTAAAGTAATTGACCCTCTGGTTATAAATATAAAGTTCATATAGTCATCATCACCGTTATCACCATCTTATAAGTTGGTCATCGTAAAATTTGTCATTTCTAAAACTCTAAACCGAATAACAATTTTATGAGTTTTCCATCGTGAAAATTCTATTAAAATATGATTAAATATTTATTATTTTTATGTTTATTAATTTAATAAAAATTTTCATAACAATCTACACTTAGAAAATCTCAAAAAATATGTATGTGTAATGTATAATAATATAGTTGATGAGATTATGAAAATTGCATTGTAAAATGGGAGCATAATATTGTATACCTTTAATGTATTCTGGACTAAATATTATTGCGAGGAATTTCATAAATATTCATGTACTTAAGGGAGCTTTTAAAAAAAAGAAATTGAGGATGGTGTTTTTCGTCCAGATTTTATTCGTAAATACGATTAATAAATGATTTTTCTATTAAATAAATTTCCATATCAATATGTGGACGTAATTAGGCAGTAAAATTGAGTAAACTATGTCAATATTTTTTTTTGCTTCCTTTCGGACTTCTCTCTTATTTCGTCCACTTATTATTTCTGTTTGCTATTGGCATATGTCCCATAAGTGGTGGTTATACCCGTCCGTCTTGTGATTTTGCAACTTTATCCCCCTGTTGAATCTTACATTGTATAGAATAGGCTAGATTTATATGCTAGATAAAGATGAAGACTAGAAAGTCAGACATATACAAACACACATACACAGTTTACTGGCTCGATAAATGTAAGGAACGACATATGAAATCTACCACCGTGTGTTTCTAATGGTTATTGAAATACTGTCCCTGATTTGGAGGCAATTCCATACAAATTTTGTTCGGGATGTAATTTTTTTTCTATAGTTCTGTGTATATAGCCTGGTCTCAATATTGCTATTAAATGATCATCAAGTTATATCAAGAGTAGAAAAATATATTTCAACCCCTTTAAAAATATTAGATCTTTTTATGATAGTTACACAATTTGCTTTACTTTATCTAACATTATATAAAAGTACCTTTACATTATTCGAATTATAGCTTATTATGTTGTTTATGGATATTTGTAAATAATAAAAAATCGTCCACCAGGGGATGTTTACATTAAATGTACGCTATGAGAGCTATATTTTTTTCCCAACCATATAAACTTTGTTAGTATAGTGTTGGTGATTAATTTTTTTCGTTGTATACGAAAGAAAAAAACCTAGAATAAATGATTAATACTCAACGGAGCAATCAATTGATCAGTTAATGTTTATATAATTAGAGCACTGTGTTGTATGTACTTTGAATAATAAATGATGGGGAAATAGAATTTTTACCAAAAAAAAATCTGTCAATCAATTTAAATTAACATCACAACACTTATTGATCCTTTACTAGTTATCGTCATGATCGCGTTTGATTTTCCTGCTAAATTTTAGGCATTTGATAACAGTATCTAACCCTGGTAATCCTTGAATGTTCGTACTATAACACTACCCCATTTAATCCATCTATCTTTATTTTACTTATTGTATAATACATTTATAACAACAAGTACGATAGAGCTAAAAGATTTTCCATCTATAATCATACATAGTAGTAGTAGTAGTTGTAGTGATATAGAAAAGGATAGATAGTGTGCGAGGGTGGTGTGTAAACTATAAGGGATGCGCCGTCGCGGCGCACAGGTCTACTCGTCCAACATCCCATCTATCTAGCAGCAGGTATTGATGCGCGCACAGGTGAGACATAGGCAATGCGCTGCCACAGGTGCACATTCACCACCACCCTCTTCACGTATATATACTAACCCCTTTTCAGAAAACTAGAGAGATAGAGATAGATTGTGTTGTATTTCTTCTCTTATCCACCCTCATCTTTCATCTATACTTTAGTAGAAGGAGGTGGCAGTGGGTGGATTCTCTCACCTATACCCAGAATTGGTGGTGGTTTTTTTTTTTAGATGGTCCTGCTGCTGTGTGCTATTTCTCTAACTTCCGCAACTTTTGCTTCAATTACATATAATGCAATAATAATAAATAGTGGGAAAATAGATGAAACTTATCTAATAAATAAATTATTGGTTTTTCTTCTTATTTTTTTGGTGTGGTGTTAGATGAGTTAAAATAGGAAAGGAAAGAAATTTTAACAAGGGTTAAAATCCTAAAGGATAGAGCCCGTCTTGTGTTCGCTTTTGAAGCTTAAACAAGATTTGGACGTTGTTTGGTTTGTTCCTTTTCAATCCTTGGATGACGACGAAGAAAATTACAATGAAACCACCACCACCACTACCACCATCCTCATGTTTTCTTTTTATTTGATTCGTCCAGTTTTTCTCTGACTTATGGATTGCTGCATACATGTGGAAATAATTATTCAACTAGATTAATGTTGGAGTTTGTGTTTGTTCTATAAACATGTCGGTCAGTTTCATTATTAATTAACGCGAAAAGCATTCCATGTGCATTGTCAGTGGAATTTCTCTTGAAGCATTTCGAGTGTAATTTTCAATGAAATCAGTCAATCTAATGAGCTGTTCTCTGTTTAATAGAACAACTAATTAATACAATGCAACTTCGATTTACACGGTACTTGATTAGACTATAGAGAACCGTGTAAATTGAAACTTTGGATTATCTAAAGGAACTTCAAAGTTTTAAATTCGACGAAAGTGAGGGTACAGTTTGAATTAATAATCGTAAATACCTAATTTTCATTTTTAATTAGTAATTAGCAGAGTTTCGAACCGTTTTTTTGTTCCAGTTTTCGTTTCGATTCAATTAGAAAAAATATTATTGGTTCGCTTCTGCAAAAATAACGGTTTTCTTCAGTTTCGGTTCAGTTCCAAATGTTTCAAATACAGAAAACCTCTCGAACAATATTTTTTTATAATTTTCTTTTACCGTTAGAATTTTTGTTGTGATATGTTTGACCATGGGGTACAAAATCATAAAACATAAAAATGGAATATAATAATCTTTAACTTTAACCCTCCAACAGGGGATGAAAACGTGATAGCTAGCTTTTAAACTGCTAAAAAATATTGAGCCTTTACAGACATATTTAAAAAAGAAAACAGATTTTGCTGGGATAAACTTAGCTCCAATCGTTCTCTTAAACTTGAATATGGGCTCTAACGACAAAATTTGTAAGCATCCCTAAGAATACCAAAAAATCGGTAGTTTTGAACTCGAATGGTCTATTTACAAGTTTGTGTTAAATGCCCTGAAGTACCTATTGCTGATGTAGTTTTAAGTCAAGGAGGGAGAGGGAGATAAAAAAAAAGAGAAAACGATCATGTTAAGTCGTATGCTTGAACCGAAAAAAAAAGGTTTTTGTTTTCGTTTCGGCCAAAATTTCTTTTTTTTTCCGGTTTTCGGATCAGTTTAGGTTCGAAGCCCTGGGGAGTTTTGACCTCGACTGGTTTACTTGCAAGTTTATGTTAAGTGCCCCAAAGTACATGATGCAATTCCCGGCTTGGAAGGGAAAGGGGAGATAAAAAGGACAAAAAGGTAAAGGACCGGGTTAAGTTGTATGCTTGAACCGAAACAAAACGGTTCAGATCCGGATGTCGTTCTAGACAAAACCTCGTTTTTTTTCGGTTTTCGGTTCAGTTCCGGTTCGAAGTCCTGATAATTAGTAAAACTAATAAAATAACATTAGAGCTATATCCAGGTTTTTATCGTTACAATTTCAGATGTGGAGTTAATCTTTACTGGCAATATTGTGCAATATGTATAATTTTAAGGGATTGGGGCGTAGTTAAAACATGAATTTTAACGAAATTATTATAATTTTGATTCAAATATAATTCCATAAATTTATCCTACATGGATTTACCAGTTTAATAATATGAGAACGTAAATATCAATTATAAAATTCATTGCATTATTTGCAGTCTAATGAATGAAGCTGAATAATTTTGCATTCATCCCAATAATTTGATCATTTCATTTTAAATACACTATATCATCATTTAATTGTAATAAATTTAAAGCCCATACTCTTATAACGTCTATAATGATTATAATAAAAATAATAATAATTTAAATTCGTTTCTAATTGAAATTTGTATTTTTGTTTAATTATTCAACGCTAATATACTTTAGGGAGATTCTTCATCTTTTCCCTGTTTCTGCTATTCTTTATTATTTTTAATTTTTAAAGTTGATCTTATGGCACAGCCCATTCCACCGATATGCTTTCTTATTATTATTTTTTTTAACGAACAAATGTCTAGAATTATTGAAGCAACACCATTTCTAATTGAATTTAATTCATTTTGCTCTACAAACGAATCATAATTCGTATCGTACAACAAACAGTAAATATATGCAAATTTTGCTACTGCTATGTTGTAAATTGTGTAGCCTATGTAAAAGTTATCGAATAGAAAATAAGTTTAATTAAGTTTGTTATCTATGTTTTATGTTTGAAGTTTCTATCACTCACACCCCTATTGCCATTCGGTTTAATAGAGTAGTGTCCCTATAATTTGTAGAAGTTTTTGCGTCTTAGAAAAAGATCAACAAATCTTGAATTAAATATGTTTCGTTTGGTTTTCTTTAACGATTTCCAACATAGTTTTGTGTGTATATTTGTCGGATATAATTTGGAATTAACTCACCAACATTTATAAATGAAGCAAGAAAATGTAATCGTTTATAACGCAAAAGTTTTATGTCGTCCTACAGATTTATCACCTGAAATTCAAATACATCCAAATTTTTTCTATATACCGATGTCTATTGTCGTTGTATTTCAAAGTGAATGTTATTTTTTCTCCTGAAGTTTACCAGTAGTTTCAATGTTTAGGAGATTTACATTTTCTGAATGTGTGCGCCCTACAAACAGGGGGAAAAAGACGAAACACGGTTAATATTAGTAATAAGAAACGAAACCTTATAAAGGACGATGATGATGAATATAAAGGGATTATGAAGGGGGGAAAAGATTGAAAATCACTTCTATCTATTAACTATTAGACGGTTTAAAATGGAATAGCAAAAAATTGGTTTAAGTAGTTTGGAACGAGTTTTTTTAGTTTATAGCTTTATATATTAATTAATAATTTGGTTGAATTTAACGATGTAAACTTTTTCGAATTAGTCGCGGTATATAATTCAAAAGATGATTCTGGGTCGTGGTGCAGCTTTTGCTGATTCTGCAGGGCGTTCTAATAGAATAGTTTAGTGTGCAGCTTTGGTAATTGTAGCCGCATGCATCAGGTTGTATCGATGCGGCGTGCAGCCACCACCGCCACCACCCCCACTGTCGTTTTTCCACCTTTATATTTATACCAATACAGACACATATAGATATATACACATACATACATACATACAAAATGTATACATTGGTTTGAACGGCTCTTTCTGCTTTTGGGTAAAGCGTCGTTGTATGTTGTATGACGCGCAGGTGCGGCATTTAGTAAGCTCCGTCGAAGAGAGGAACGAGCCGGATCCGGATTGTGGTGGTGCGGCAGAAAACCAGTCCGGGCGAGTAAGCCAGCGAGTGCGGCGGTCCACACCTCTTATTATAACACACTTCCTTATACGAACTACTCACTCTGTCACCGGTCCTTCACTAGACAATCCTCAAAATATATTTAAACAAAAATAATTAATAATAATAATCATCACGTTTAATGTTAATATAAATAAATCACGCATCACTTTCCGGGGTAAACTTGTATTAAACCCCTTATTTTTCAAAAAAAAAAATAAAATTTTCGAAATTACCGAAAATATCAAGTGTCGCTCCATATTAATCGAACAGAAAAAAAATTGAGAGATTATCTCGAAGAAAAATAAAAACGTGTAGCCGATTACTACAACGTCAACGACATTTAGAAGAAGACAAGAGCGTCCGTCTTTTCTTAATTGAAAAAAATCTATATATGTATATGTAACTTCTACTATATTTCTACTGTCAATCAATTCGCCAATTGAATTTTAACGATTTTGTTTATTTTCAACTATATTTTCTTCAATTTACACTATTTTGAACGAAATAAAAATTTCCAACACACAAGGTGCACTGTTGTGTAACTCGCCGAAAAACAAGGTAAATTTTATTAAAATTTTTACTAAAATCGAATCTTATAGGTATATAAAAAAATTGACCGCCACAATTTGTTCTTTTTTACAATCAATATAGTAATAATTAATAATAATTAATAATAGAATTTTAATAAAAGCAAAATTAAAGCTATAAAAATAAAATCTTGTTGACGTTCCTTTCTTAGTACAAAAATACAAGAATTAAAACAAAATTTATAATAATTGAGGAATTTAATAAATATATAAAAAAAAACGTAAGTATATTTGTATAAAATAAAAAATTAATTGACAGTATTATAGTGTTTTTGTTGATTTATATTGGCAAATTTTTAATTTTTGGCGTTTTGAAGGCAAAGACGACGCGCGTCTTGTCCAAGAATTTAAACGACAATCATTAGTAAAAGAATTTAAAAAATAAATAAGTGTTGTACGTTGTTGTGATAGGCACTTTAGTCTTTATTATTATTATTAATATCAATAATAATAATAATAAGAATAGGTAATTATAAATCGATAATATAAAATAAGAAAAATCTCTCAAATTTTTATTGTTATTGAAAAGATTTTTCCTTTGGTAATTTTTAAAAAGGAAAATCGACACCGTCCTGAATGCGACTCTGCTATACACAATCAGAGCTTTATTTGTATAGGAAATTTCAAAGGGCCCAGTGCAATATTTTTTGAAAAAATTAAAAAAAAAAGATAGTTAAAAAAAATTAAACAAACACCTGCGATAATTCGTAACTAAGTCAATATCTTTTTAATATTAATTATAATAATTAATTAACAGAAACAAAAGTAATGAGAAATTATCAATAATCAATGTTTACCGTATTTGTATTTTAAGACAATCACACTCACAATTCTTGTTCTATTCGTGTATGTATATATATATAATATTTATTAAAAATACTTATATTTCTATAAAATTATATCTTTCACATTATTATCATTCATCACTTTTCCTACGTCGTTTCAATTATATTCGACAAGAAATATTATAATTCACACATCACTGTTATAATTTTGGTTTGTTTTAATGCTAGAACGGTTTGATTTATTGTTTTATTGTTAAATTATGAATAAATATTAAAAGGAAAAGGGGGGAAAATCGAATGAAACATTGATTGTAAGTTGTTTCGTAACGTACATACAGTATTATTTTAAGCAATTCAAAGCAATTCTTCAATAAGACTCGAATTTTTGTTCTCTTGATCGAAATAATTGTTATAGTTTAAAATTTTATTTAATAAAGAACAAATAGATAAATATTTAAAGTACATATCTTTGAAAGCTACAAAAGTTATATATAGTATATATTTAAAAGAGTATATTTTAGGTGATTTAATTAATTGTAGTTAATTAAATTGATTAGTTGAAAACAAAACACAGATTATATTATATCGCTCAGTTATATTGATTATAATCAAAATTATAGTTGAGAATAGTTAATTAGTAGAATTAGTTGATAGTTGTTAGGAGAAGACTAAGATTAGATTGAAATTTCTTAGGTGATTATATTACGAAGACAATCGTGCAATATTATCGTAGAAAATAATACCAAATTAAGATTTTAGAAAAAAAATCAAGACAATCGTCATTAGACAATCGTTAGTTTGTGGGAATATTTTAAGGATTTTTGAAATATTCAATAAATTAAGAAAAACAAAAACAAAACGATAACGGCGATTAATAGATAGTATTATTGTTCCTTCCTTTATCATTAAAATCATTAATCATATATCAACATAACTACCACCATCATCACGACGTATTTCCTGAACGCCCCCGGTCATATCCCTTACGTAGTACCCTTGTGTCCTGCTATCCCTTGTCCAGAAATAACAATCACCCAACCAACTCAAGCAGTATCTGTAACAACACCATATACAACCCCATCACCTGGTGTTGTACCACCTTGTTGTCCTTGTGGCCAATGTGCCGCCCTCCCGCACATGTACAATACGTCTGCCGCCACAACAACAGCAGCAGCAGCAGCAATAGCAGCAACTAATCAACAACATTTAGTTGGTCCAAGTACATTAATTGTTAATCGTTATACAGAAATTAATTATTTTGATAATCCAATTACAACAACAGCAGTAACAACACAACAACAACCACCAATTGTTGCTGCTAACAGTCCAGAAAAGTACATTACCTACGATATGGTAAGACTTATTTTCTTATACTTACTGTATTTTTATACAAATTCAAATATTTAATGTAATTAAAGAGGAAAATCAAGCTTGAATTACCCTGTAACTGGTCGTTGGAGAAAAATTTACACTCTTATCTACCATGAAAATCTTGTTAGTTTTTCTTCAATGGAGAGAATTCAAATGGAATATTGTCTTTGTTATCTAAATCATTAAAATAACTGTAGAAACTTTAATGTTAACGTTTTTCTTATTGTGTGTTTTAGTATTTGATAGGAAGTTTCGTGTCCGTCTGTCGTTTGTAGTTTTCTTGTTATTTCTTCAATTTTCACCTCAACAATGATCCTTGCGTGTAACTTTCAATATCCACAATATCTATTTCTTGTAATATTTGTCGCCTTTTATTATACAGAAATGAATACAAACAAAGACGTAGAGAAAATCAACAATTTTATAATGATTGTTAAATATTTAGTCTAGCGGCTTTATTCATAATCATATCGGAAATGTTTATTGTTTACTGATAATAATCGCCATTTTTACGCGTTTTATTGCATCAATTCAAAAATTAGAATCTTTAAGGCGACAACAGCACAAAAATCTGTGTGCATATTTAGCTCGGAAAAGTTCTCAACAAATTCACTAGAAATCTTCATATTCCCAATAAAACAATGGTGAGTTTTATTTTTTTGATAAAAATGGAAAAAAATGGGGTATTTGGATAGATTTCTAAAATTCGTTTTGTGGTTTAATAAATCCCGACACTATAATTGAATGAATTATAGATTTTGGCCATTATCCAGATAGCAATTTTCAGTTAAAACTAATGTCTCCCAGTTGCTAATTATTCAAGACAGAGACGGCCGTGTGATTTGTTAGTTTCAATTAGTGTTGGATTTATTTGATTCACATTTGTACAAGTAGAGTGTAAAAAATTTGTGTGTTTAGTTGATACTGTCAGTTACACACAATTAGGATTCAAACGGAAAAAAGAAATGAAGAGAAACAGATTAATTAATTACGACAACTACAAAAATATTCGTAGATCTTGTAATTTATTGTATGTTTTAATTAATTATCTTTTGATACTGATATTTCCCCATTGGGAGTTCAAACATTAAAAAGTAAGTTTTTAATATGTGTGTGGTGTGCGCGGTTGGTGGATTTTATTTGGTTCAAGGCAAAATATGATTCTTTCTCTTCTATATTTTCTCACTCCTCTTTCGCCTTCGTATTTCATCTTGTGTATACCTAAGGCAACTTGTCGTTTTCCTCTACTTCTTCTTCTCTTTACATTACACACATTACTTATACACAAAACTTGGTTTTCTTCTTCTACTGAATGTATATGTATGGCCCCTCGTCTATTCAAAAGTTTTCATTTTAACAAAACTTTGAAACAGTTTATTTGCTTTTGTCGGTGTGTATTTAATTATATTTGGTTATTAGAAAACAAGGAACGGATTGCTGTATGTTTTGCAACTTTTTCGTTTCAAATTACAGTAAAATTTTTGATTTTGTATATCAATAAAGCAATAACAGGGGATATCAATCAAATATTTTAAAGTAAATATAAATATGAAGAACTATGATTATATTAGTTGGCTGCTAGTCAGTCAATCTGTCACAAAAGTCAATAACAATCATATAATAAACAGTTGATAGTGGCGGTAGATATACGTGAAAAAAAAAACGATGAAAATTGACGATTTTATTTAATATTAGAAACACGACGAAATATTGAAAGGTTTTTAACAGGACGACAATCAGAACCGGAAACCAACATTAATATAGTATTGGTGGATTATAAAAGGAAATCCTGAAATATTTCCTCTATAAATTCAATGATAATAAGATTACATGAATTAACTGTAGTTTTTCTGGGGGGTTGTAAACAAAGAATTTTCCTGTATCTAATGGTTGAAGTTAGTGAAAATTTAAAGGAATTTTGTACTGTAATTAAACACAAAACTGGAAAGAGATTTCGTGTATAATTGTATTGTTTCTTGTTTTCTCTCTAGTTGTGTGTAGATTTAGTTTCTAGAATAGTTTATGGAATGTGGATGGTTGTAGAAGAGCGTGACCTCTCTCTTCTCTTACACAACAACTAACAACTAGAGGAATAACAACAACAACAATCTCTGCATAATACCTACGCCCTTTCATTTATATTAAATGGATCCACTAGTAAAATTGTATTGTGTCGATTTTTATATCGAGAATAACGAATGAACGAACGAACAAGGAAAAAAAACATACCGAAAAAAAAGAACGAGATGATTAATGGATAAGATTACAAAATATTTCAGCATACCGATCTCTTTCATGTTTTATTACAGTCCTTTTCGTTTTCATCTTGTGAACGTTACAGATGCTTGGTTATAAGGGAATGAAAGTCAAAATGTGTGTTGTTTTCAATGTTTTATATAAGATGAATGAACCTAAACATGAACAAGTTCTCATCATCATCATCGTCATTATTATTATTATTGTAATCATCACGGTCATGATCATGAATGATTAAGGATAAAACTTACCTGGTTTACGCTCTGTTGTTATTATAATTAAACACAATTAAAATTGTTTTAATCATAACAATAATAATTCACAAAGTTGAACGAGTTCGATGGCCTCCGGATATTTCCAACTTTAATTGTAAATATCTATGTGAATACAATATGACATCCGGCTTTTCTATTTAATAAATACAAAAATGTCTTTAAATAGAACGGATTTTCTTTAATCATAGTGGACGGATTGATTTGAAGAAAAAAAATATTGCAAATTATACTCTGTTCAATATTTATCAGTAGTTATGTAAACTTGAATTGCCTGAAGTGTTAGTCGCTCATTAATTTCGTATATTTTTTGTTAGAATATCGCTTTGAATTAGTCAGTTTCATTAAATTTTCCTTTGGTGTTTCAATCGTAGACAACTTCTTTATCTATTTCTATTCTTTATTGTTTTTCATTTGTAAATATGCAGTTAGAGAGTAAATGTATGTGAGAGTGTTGTTGTTGTTGAACGACGAAAGGAGACAGGATTCATTGCCCCAGTCTTTGTATTATAAAAGTTGATTCTTATAGCCTTGACCGTTCAAGGTGATGGAGGTGAATGAAGCAATCAACAAGAGGCGAACGTGAAGAAGTCGAAGAACATGAAAGCATACATAGAAATTTGTTTCCGTTCCGTTTAATAATCGATAAATATCTCTAACCATTCGATTATGATAATCCACCATTAGCCCGGAAAATAGAATAAAATTAGTATTCGTTTCAATAATATTAAAAAAAAAAACATTTCTCACAAATAGTAGACGACCAATTTTAATGTAAATACAACAATCGGTAAGTGGATCCATTTTAGATGATTGCTCCGAATTCATCTCCTTTTATACTTTTACCAAATATTATATCAAAGATAAGTAAAGTAATTGGATCGGAAAGTGTATTTCCTTGATTCAACTTGGTCGATCAAGTCAATATTATCGTGAATTTTCCACAGTAACAATTTTTGTTCTTGTTTGAATAAGAATCCGTTGTCGATTCGATAATTTTATTTCATTGTTGGTGTTTTTGTTTATTCCATTGAACCATAGATCTAGCATATATATGGATAGCGCTTTCCCTAATTTCGGTCCTAGCGCCGAGCGTATACCAACCATTTAGACAATACGTTGAATATCCCATACGAAAAATTGAAGGTTTTATGTAAATTTATAGAAATAACATTGATTATAGATTAATTAAATGATGACCAATATTTTTAATGGTAATTTCTTCAACAAAATTGTATGTATCGTTTAATGCTACGAACAAAAATGCCCCTTTTACTGGTGCTGAAGGATTACTGCCAATTCTAGGACCCATATCAAAATATCCAAAATAGGGATTATTGAGGCTCATGGTTGCCTCACTATTTTGCGATAAAGCGCTATCTATGGATATACTAGATCTATGCATTGAATTTATCGTGGAAAAAGACAATTTTTTTATCATTCAGGTCGTCGTCTATATTAAAGTAATTCACATTAAATATTCCGTCTGAGATGTTATTTTTGTTTTTAATTATTTACTCGTTTTTTTTTATAAATATACGTTTTTAAAAATATGATGGAATACGATGAATTTATGAAATATTTAAAAAAATGTACATTTGAAATCGTCCAATTAAATTCAAGTATACTTGATGATAAAAGACCAAAAAAAAAGTGGTACACTTCGTTATCTCACCCCTGTAAAAAAAAGAGGTCTATACGATGGAGGATGGAGATTTTAGAATGTCTTGTACGATCTTTGGAAAATCGACTATATTACCATTTCCTGTAACGATATCAAATCTTGTAATAGTAGTGTAGTTGTAGTAGTAAAGGTAGAAATTGATAGAAGATGGATATAAAGGGTATACGGACGAATTAATCTTAAAAACCGGCAAGAAGATTGAATCGTGTCTCCTTTGGTCTCTTTTAATAATAATATCATCGCTCAGAATCTCGTTTAACCTTACATTTTTTTTTGCTCTCTATCAATCGTATATAAATACTTAGATATATTCGGAATCAATTCAGTTAAATATTATTTATAAATATCACGATATTTTTGGTGCATTTTTTGATGGTTATTACCGTAAAAACAACACATTATTGTGTAATAACAATATTCCAACTAGATGGGTTATAATTCAATTTCATCAATCAATACACATACACAGATTGACCTTTAATTATTGAATTCCATGTAATATTGTTGTAGCCATCCCAGATATTCGATTATAATTTCCATGTTTCGTCTATTCCAAAAAGATAAACACCTTTTATGGTGAACGAACAGTGTCGGACTGGGCCGCTGGGCCAACAGATTTGTCTCTAAGTTGAGCAGGGCTAAAAGTCGATAGGAGCCGTCATCATTCAAGTGAAATATTAAAAAAAAAATTCGTTTAAAGGGAAGCTGGAGTCCGGCCACTATTCGATATCCAAAAAAGTGACAATTTTTTGATTTTAATCAGCGATTTCTCGCTTTTTTTAGATATACAAATGCTGTATTAGCACTGAATTGAGCGTTTCACGGTGTATCCGGAGGAGTTTTCCATTTTGGAAAATTTTCACTAAATTTCAAAGTGCAGAGGAAAATGCCGGAGCATGTTCTACAATTAAAAAAAAAAATTCTACGGCAGCTTGTTTGAAACCTCATTCATAGGCTGATGGATCCCGAAAAATCGCAATTTTTGAAAATCGAAAAAGTTAGAAAATTTCCTTCAATTTTTTTGAATAACTTTTTTAATTTCCCAAAATTGAATTATAATCTGCCCTCTGTCCATTAATAAGCTTTTAGACAAACTGCTGTACGATTTTTTTATGTTTAAAATTGTAGAAATGGCGTGATTTAAAAGAATTTAACATGCTCCGACATTGTCCTCTGGACATTGGAATTTAGTGAAAATTTTCCAAAATGGAAAACTCGGATATCGAGTAGAGGTCGGACTCCAACTTCCTCTTAAGACTTGCTCTAATTTCTTAAGGGCATCTTTATTGATTCGGTGTCCAAAAAATGACATTCTTTAATCAATTTTTTGAGGTAATGAAATGCGTAAAGTAGCGTCAGAACGGCCATTTTTCGGTGCATTCATCGCTATTTTCCGCTCTGAAAAATGTTGGCGAAATTCTAAATTGCAGAGTAAAATATTGGAAAATGTTTTTATGTATATATTTTTCCCTAAAACTGACCATAACCTAGCCAATATTATTTATTTGGCAATGATTGTCAGACAGTGGATAGAAAATTAAAAGCATTTTCTAAATCTTCAAGACATTTTTCGAAATAGTTGTTGAAAACGTAAAAAATTTCATTCCAAGTTTATTTTGTATAATTTTAAAGTTAAAGAATTGTAAAGTACCTTGTTTAAAAGCTTACCATTGGAAAAATTGTGCAAAATTTCGTATCTTATTTTTCACCTGTTAAAAGTAATTATTTTACAACCAAATTTTATTTAGTTTGTAGAAAATTTTATTT
>JAZBGW010000135.1:0-38740 GCA_037464815.1 Mylabris variabilis
ACAGACGACATTTTTATCTTCGTATACACAATGTGTCATTGTCTTTATGTATAACTCTCATCATTGTTACCATTGAATGCATAGGTCTTCGTTTGTCGAGTTTATGGAATTAATGGGACTTTATTGTGAAAAATTTGCGGCTCTAAAGGTGTTGATGCTTGATTGTTTTTCAATGGTGAAGTTGAGTTCTGCGATTTTTCGAAAAAAGTGTAATGTGTTGATGTAATGTTCATTTAAAACGGTAAGTATGAAAAAAATCGAGCTAATTTGTATTTTATTTTTATTTATTTCATTTTCTATATAATTTGTTTATATTTTAGGTAAATTGTTGTAAGTATTTTTCTAACTTCAACCTTTTTTTTCAGAACGTTCATATATAATTTTTAGTTTTTCAGGGATTTTGTAATGATAAATATGTGTATTTTTGTATGTTTCAGAGAATCTCTCATCAAGATCATCAGCTTCAATCCTTTAAAATATCCCATTAATCCTTCACACTTCCCCTCCCTTATTAAATTTTACATATTCACCTATAAATTTTTAAATAATTTACTCGTAAATTAGAAAGAATGTGAACGTCACGATAGCAAATATTCGTGGGTTAAAATGGGAAATTTCTTGGTGTACGAATATTTGTTGTCTTGACTGCTTCATTTTACTTCTGAAACGATATAGGTATAACATTACTAACATTATAATATTAATTGGTGGTTATAAGGGTTGTAAATTAATGTCATATATGTGTATTTGTGTCTTTATTACTAACTCTGGTGGTAGTGGTGGAGATATCCAACACTATATAGTGGATTAGGCCTACAGGGGATACCACTATAAAAAAACGCACCTTATGCTTTACCTCACAGGTGGTGTGGAAAGAAGCACATAGTTCTTACGATTTTTCAATTGTAAACTTCATAAAAGTTTATTTAAATGAAATTAATTTAATGTAAACAAATTTTTAGAACGATGATGTAGGAGAAAATGAATACATGTAAAATTTAATAAGAATCTCGCTTTAATAAACACAATGTGAGCTTTTCTATGATTAATTAACGCTAATAAATCATCGATTTTTAAATTTCGCGCTGTAAACATGTATTTTGTGTTGTATATTCATCTCAACAGTAAACTCATCTCTATTTTAAGCTCGACTTCACATATTGGCGGTGTTTATCCAATGTGCGATCGAAGGAAATGGTAGTGGCGCCAATGTTAGAAGTTGACTATGCCATAATTTGGGACGATTCTTATTTACCTGTAAATCACCTAACAAATTAAGGGTTACAGTTAAATTCTTCCTCAATTCATAATAAACACCATGAAAATTTATAAATTATTGTCGTAGGTTTCGTACTCAGGATGCTGTTTAGTTTAAAATTTAAGTGGCTATAATTTATTACTTATAATTTATACATGTAGCCTTGCTGTATTAATTTGGTGATACCTAAGAACAAATAACCCAATTTGCATAAATAAAACAAGAAGACAACAATTTTTCTTTGGCTTAATTTCAGGACATTACAAGACGCTTTAATAATCAAACACTGATTAGATCTTCTTACAGTTTATTGTTTAGTTACAGTAAATCTACAGTTTAATTTCCCCCTTCAAGTATTTTTGTATGTCTTCTAGGGTGCGCCCCTTTGTCTCTGGTATATAAAATATAACAAAAATCAAACCGAGCATACAACAGACAGCAAACGCATAGAAAGGTACATGCATACCGAACGTATCGTTAGCAGCATGGAAAAGTTTCGAAATTATACTAACAATAATATTGTAATAGATATCGGCTAAACATAAAGCGAATGCTTTCACACTTGTTGGAAACATTTCCGACATTATTAATAACGGTATAGTTTGTAGACCTAAACTGGATATTATAACAAATCCTAATAGTGCAATCAACGGTATAAAATTGAAATTTGTCGTATTAATATTTGTACAATTTTTCAAATATAAAAATGTACCATTAATAAATAATGTAATAGCTGTACCAGTTATAGAAATAATCAATAAAGGTCTTCTACCTGATAAATCCACAACAAATGATGTAATTAATGATAAGATTAATTGAATTGTAAAATAAATAATTGTCGCTATATTGGGTGAAATAAAATCATTGGATTGTTTGAAAATCGTTTTACAATAGAACATGATAGCTGTAACTCCACTTAATTGTTGTATAGTACGTAGACCCAATGTAATCAAAACAGCTTTACGATTACTACGTATCAAAAATAAATCAATAAATCTACCATGATTTTGGTTTTGTTCCTTTACAGCTTCCGATAATCTCATCAATTCACCATCCACATTCTCATTTCTTCGGAGAATCTGTAATGATGTCTTTGCATCATCGTAGCGTTGATGCATCAGTAGAAAATACGGACTTTCAGGCATCCAAATGAATGTTATTAAGAGTATAACTGGTATAACAGCCGCACAGTAAGCTGTAATAGGTATAGTTAGATAATTACCTAAAATATTAATTAATAAAATTCCAAAAACTATCGATATAGGACACATAGAGCTGAGTAAGCCGCGTATTCTCGGCTCGGCGATTTCACCTAAATACATTGGAACGGCTGTAAATGATAAGCCATCAGTTAAACCGGCCATAAATCGTGCAACATGAAGTAAGATTGATGTTGGTGCGAAAGCTATCATTAACCATGATATAAAGAACGGTATTGATGAGAATAAAATCAATCGTTTGCGACCTAATTGATCGATTATTATGCCGGTTATAAGAGCACCAAAAATTCCTCCAATTAACGGCATGATAACCAACCATGAACTTTCATTGGATGATATTTGAAATTTGTAATCACCATTGACGAGAATTGGTAGCGATGGTGATGGCCAGCCATAGTGCATTTCACTGGAAATGATTCCCAAGGTACCTAAAAATTGTTGTTAGACAGTAAGTCACATTTTTCACAACAAGATCAAATTTCCTCAAGCATTAATTAAAGAAATTTGGATTTACGTAAAAGTTTTGAGAGAGAAATAGTAAAAAGGGAGTGGAGATGATTTCACAATTCCTATTGTCTACATTTGCTTTAATTTTGCTACAAAATTCATATTATTGTACTTTAAAAACTAATAAATAATCAGATAAACTTAAAGTAAATTCAGAATTTAGGAACAAACCACGTGAATTAGTAATCAAAGTACAATTTCTCAGGTTGAATTTTTTATTTCAATGATAAGAATCTAGAATAATCACTATTAAAATACCAGTGGCGTAGTGAGCTGGGTTCCAGGATTCCGCAGAACCCAGTCGTGATTCCAAAGAGTCCTGGCGTCCAAAAATTCGTAAGAGAAATTGTGAATAGATAAACAAGAAGTTATAACTAACACATAAATTTGGAGCCCCCCTTGTAAACTGAAACATGGAACTCTTACCCTACACCACTGCAAAACACCTTTAACTTTTTTTCTCCCTGCAGTAATGACTTACTTGTAATTGCAGCCACATATTGAATAATTGGACTACCAGACAACATTGTAACGGAATCTGTATCTTAAGAAAATGGTCTCGATTGAAATGAAACGAATTTTCGATTACAGTTCATTATATCTGTGTGTTGAAAATTCAAATTAAATCTAATAGATTTGTGTGGACAAACGAATCAATTGAACTGATGACCGTTCTTTACTATTAAATAGAAGCGAGAAAAATTACAAACTACATTCAATTCGATTCAATTAAATTGATCATTGAGGTCATTCTGAAAGATTAAATATCTTATGTAAATATGGAAGGTCTGGTGAAATTTTAACACATTTCGCTTCGCAAAAAGGACGTTTTGCTATTCTGAAATCGTTATCGATCACTTTTAATTCGTGTGAATATCAATAATAAATAATTCAATTACTTAACAAGCAAACTACATGAATTACCTGTCTTAGGTTTTAAAAATATTAACGACTATATGATTTGTTGTGAATAAAGGAAAAATAAGCAATAATAAGACATTTATTTCAGACTAACATCGCCGTCGTTTTTTATAGAAATATACAAATTTCAAAGTAGACGACGTTTCGACAAGTTAACTCACTTTCTTGTCATCAAGAGGATGGGCCATTAAAAGCATAAGAAGTTCTAATTGATGGAAGTTGATGAAATTTGGTACATAGCCGTTATATCCTCTGAACTTTCTTCAAAAATTATTTTCGTTGTCCTCTAGCTACCCCTTTATAAGGGTATATGCTGCACCCTATTCTCTTATTTTAACTGGAACAATATATTTTTTATTGCATTTTTGAATTCTTTGATGAAATCGAAGGGGACTTTGTTGATATGACCCATGATCTAGTACTGAAAGTTTTTCAGATATTTCAACTTTTAGTGCACTTTTAAAATTTGCAGTGTTTAATTAAAAAATTCATATTTTTAAAGCTATATTTGAAATGTTGAAATTTGAAATTTAAGTAGTACAAATAATGTACTTATCACTTTAGACAAAATTTAATTGTCTTTGAGAGTTTAGTTGAAATAAACTTTTCTTTCAGACAATTTTTAAAATATAATATTTTCCTTATTTTAAATGGACACAATATTTTTCTTTCATTGGATTTGGTTTGGCAAACTGGCAACACTGATCCCATTATTATATTTGTAGATGTCGCCTAACTCTTCATTATTTTACAGTCACTAAATGGCGGTACATTCAAATAGATAAAGTGAAGACAACTTATTTATTAAACAAAAGATCACACATCAGAAAACATAAACTTTAAAGAAATACAATTTAACACAATGAGTGAGGATCTTTTTCTTGTTTTTATTAGATATACGTATGTATATATAAAATTTTTACTTTTTCGTTTTTTTTTAATTATTTTTTTTAAGTTGATGTGATACAGTCAACATTAGATCACAATGAAATGCCTGCAATTATATAAATTATTATTGTTAACTTTACCAAATCAACAGATCACAAATATCAAGTTTCGCCATTAAATTTCTTCCAATCAAGTTGTATACTCTAACAATATCAAATTATTTAATCATTTTACTTTGTTTAAATACCAAAAAGAATAACGAGAAAAATGAAACGTAAATTATAAGAAACTGAAAATAAGAAAACCTAAAAATTAGTTGATTCCCCCTTTCTATTAAACAAAATTATGATGCATGTTGAAAGATTAATATAATCTCACCACATACAACTAATTGATGTTTACTTTTATTTTTTTTATTTATTTAATTGAATTACTTTTAAATACTGTCACAGCGAAACTATCCAGGTAATTAGCGTAATCGAATCAGAAATATTGCCATTTACCCAAAACTGCATCTTTAATGGCATCCACGTATTGGGCAGGCACCCAATATATCCAATATCGTGATGCTTCAGTCGGTCCTAATTGAAGACCCTACACAATTTTATTTTATTCAAAATATAAATTAAGAAGTAGACGAAAAAAGAAATGTACCAATATGTGATATTCTTCATGGCCTTCTATGGATTCTGAGACTATGCTTTTTATCGATCCCATCGGTAATTTCTCTGTACGTTCTTTAGTACTCAACCATAACTGGTCACTTTCTAATTTAAATGTCAGTCTCACTTTACCGCCATGCTTATTTAACATGCCAGATAATGGTAATGGTGGTAAGCTTTCCTAAAACAACCGATAATTTATGGTATTTTGATTTTAATATATTTTTATATAAATTAATTAACATACTTTCACATTCTTAATTCCAGGCATTACATCCTCTGGTACTCCTTTATCAAGGACTTTTCGATGAATTTTCTGTCTACATAAGGGTTCTTTGACTGTTGTAGCTTTCTCCATCTCAGCAACATCCTAAATTTTACTAAAAATTATTTAATTGTGTTAATTAGAAATACGTTAATAACCTGTTTTGTGACTGAAGAAACAGCCAATACGTCGTTTAATGTCGATCCTACTAACATAATCTTAGCGCCTTTTGTTATACCCGAACTAGCTAATGTTTGATTATCTTGTAATAAGCCTTTATACATTAATTTTTGCATTGAATCAGGTATGCCTATTAAATCTTGTAATTCCTTTTTAAAATCAGCTATTGTTGTATCTGAGTTTGCACTAATATCATATTTCTTTTTATTATAAACAACTTTAACATCAATCAGTTCAGAACTAGTTACACCTTCTGTTGTAGTTGTTGTTGATGCATTTGTTGTAGATGTTGTAGTTGTAATTTCTGTTGTCTTTGTTGTAGTATTTGAGGTTGTTGTTGTTGACGATGTATCATCATTTAATTCAGTTTTAGGTATTTTACATTCAGACGGTTCATTCAATTTATCACTCTCATCTTTGGTGCAATTGTTCTCCTCATTTGTATTGGAAATATTACTATCATTTTCTGTACCTACAAAATGAAAAATCAATTTAATTAAACAGAAAAATCATCTGTTTGTTTTATCAATTTTTTAAAGGCCAAAAATTGACATATAATGACTTGCAACAATTACTATTATTTCCATGAGCTTCCATTAGATATTCAACGAAAATTTAGAAAAATACACATTTGAATAAATCACAGAATGATTCAAATCATCAAATTAAATGATTTTTATTCAAAAATTTGGAATTCTTTTCAAAAAGATTATTAGAAAAAAACAAATAGCAACTCACCAACACACTCCATCTTGAATTCACTGAACATGTGTCCAAATTTTTAGTGGTAGCACTGCTAAATGTCAACGAGAATAGTGGCTAAAGGTCGGTTCACACCAGATTTTGCATCTTATGGAAGCTTTTTATTGAAAATTGTAATTTTCGCATAAATATTTTTTGTTTTTTAATCTATTGCTCCATAGATTTTGAGGTATCTTATGAAAATACTACATATAAACCCATAACTAAGATTCAAGTTTAACTAAAGCAACACAAGCGGCCTCTAGTGGGTTTTTGTAAACTATGAAAAAACAAAGACATTTTAATTATTTATGTATTTCATATGATAATACTTGTCTGTGATAACACTAATACCCCAATTGTGCAATTATCAAGCAAAAATCGGTACATTTTTGTTGTTTTATTCAGGTAGTAGATCGTCACCCAATTCTTCATTGCTAAAATCATCGAAATCCACAGGTTTTCCGGCACCAGTCCTAGGCCGCAATGGTTGAGGTCCTAACGGATCCGTATATGAAGCATCTAAAATCTCGTTGAAATTATATTTCAAATTATTATTTGGGTGTAATACAGTACCAATTGTAGTTTGACCAATTCCAGAATCTGTACTGCCGGCGCTGCTATGTAAATTCCTCAATTTAACCGAACGTATATTTCGATTAGCCGATGGTATCGGACTTTGTTGCTGTTGTTGGTCTAATGGCTGATTCTCTGGTACAGGACTAAAACCGGAACCAGTACGTGATGATAAACCGCTATTGCTGCGTTTCGAATCTAGTATAAAAGAGCTATCATTAGCGAAATTTGAAGAACAATTTTAAATAACTAATACTAGGCCGACTACTGTTGACACGTTCACGAACTTCTTTGCTTTTCTCCAATTTCTTCAGTTCTAAAATGTAGTCTTGCGCCTCCCGCATTCCCATATCGTTACATAAACGCACAAGAAATTGTAAACATTCCACATTCTCGGGGAATTGCTTATGGATTTCTTGATAAAGATTTAAAGCGCGATGCATATTACCACTGCGACGATAACAACCAGCTACCATCATATTCCATTTTGGTTGATTTGGTTGCATTGCTGCAGCTTTTTCAAAATATTTCAACGCTTTTTCAACCACTTGCATTTCAATATAATAAGAACCCAACCAGTTGATTACAGACAAATTGGCTGGATAATAACGGAATGCCTTCAAAGTTAATTAATTTTTATCATTACTAAAAACAATAGGTACTAATTAAATACTTCAACGTGATAATGATGGGCTTGTTGTTTATCGCCTTCATGATCGTAGAGTTCGCCCATTTTTTGTAAAGCACCAGCATCAGAAGGTACCAATCCTAATAATTGTTGATAAACATCACTAGCAGCTTCTGTATCACCTTTCAATTCCAATAAATGCGCTATCTGATATAAAACAATTGGTAATAATGATAACGATCCAGAGAAACGTTGGAAACATTGTAATGCTTCATCATAATGACCTTGTCTTTTTAGTATCAAACCTAGATTGTATATTGCTTCGAAATGTGTTGAATTGTAATCTAGAGCTGTTTTGAAACAATTAATCGCTTCATTCATTTCACCTTTTGTCATCAAACAAACGCCTAAATTCACATAACCATCAGCATTTGGTGCTTTTGCTGTCCGAATGATTTCAGCATATTTCAAAGCATTTTCATAATCGCCTTGCTGTAAATATAAAGTTTTTCAACAAATAAGATAATCATCAATTTCTAAAACTTACAAGATAATAAATGAAACTCAAATTGATTGCTGCATTTATTGGAATTGTTGAATCCCTTTCGAAAGCTTTCAGCGTATCGATAGCTTCACTTAATTGCTTTTGCTTCAGGAACATTACAGCTTTATTTATTTCCAAGTCGGATGATAAACGTGCATATTCTGATTTTTTAATTGAAGCAACACACCAATCGTAACCTTTAAACGTTCAAAAATTACAAAAAGAACCCGTTTTGATTTTGATGAACAAATTACCAATATTAAAACTGTCCTCGATTAATGGTGCAATTAATTGTGCAGCTGTTAAAATACACTGTTCAGCTTCTTTACGTTTCTTCATCTCATAATTGTGTAAATCATCATTTTGTATAGCTAGAGCGATTAAAACATCTTCAGGATTATCCTGTTCCAAACTATATTTCTCATCATCTTCAATGTCTAACGGTATACTGAGTAGCATTGAAAATGCTGTTTTCATACGATCACGATCCTCTAATGCTCGACAGCATATGACTAAATAAAGTCCGGCTTTATGGTAGGCTTGTTCGCTCATTATGTATTCTAAACTGGACACAGCTTCCTCCCATTGGCCCATTTTAATGAAAACCATTGCAATATTGTGCATGATTTTTATACTAAAATCAATAATAGAAGAAATTATTTGGATGAGCATAGTTTTGATTGTTTTACCGTAAATTTTTTTGACTTGACGGCACCTGATCTAAAGCCATTCGGTACATTTTAAGGGCCATTTGGTACTGATTTTGTTTAAAATAAATATTTCCCATATTAATTTTGAGGCGATAAGCATTGGAGAACATGCGATTTTTGATTATCATCTGATAAGTGTTGAGAGCTTCATGGTACAAGTCGTTTGCTGCATATTGATTGCCTAAAGTAAACAAAACCTACAAAATTAAAAAATTATTATCTTTTATCGGATAATTTTTAGTTTAGACTACAGCAAATGTTAGGTCGATATCATGGAAATCTCCCAATTCTGACTGTTGTTGCATTTTGATCAAAATACGCTCTTTATTTGAAGCTTCTTTAGCTTTCGATAGGGCCCGCCTGTAATCGCCTTCACTCTCTGCAATGCAAGCTTCTTCAACTAATTGCATGATTTTAGCTTTCTGTTGCCGAATCTTCTGTTCAGGACTACCAAAAATAACATGAAATCAAAATTAAATTCGATTACACTCAAAAAAATCATACGAATCATCTTTCTGTAGTTCTAACGGTGGTGTTGGTGCTGAAGCAGCCTGATTTAACGGATCGAACGTTTTTCCATGAGACGTATATCCAGCACCACGTACCGCTGTCATCGGTCTATTAACAGCACCAGTACCTGGATGAAATCCGGTACCAGGTCGGGTACCAGTCGCTGGTTTTTGTTCCCCTTGTTGTTGTTTAAAGTTTGTTGCTGGTTTGAATCCGGTACCTGAAGCACGATAACCAGTACTAGGCTTGTATGGAGTTTTCGGTAGACCTGTTCCTTGTCTTTGGAACTACAATTATTTATTTTATCGAAATTTGAAGAGCTAAAGGAACAAATAATACCTCAGTAGTTGATCCTAGGTACATTACGGGTTTCGGTGTTGATAATCGTGTCATTTCTGTGATTCTTACATTTCGATTTATCGTTTCATCTGCTTGACTTGTGGCAATTTCAAATGGGGGAGTTTTCTGAATGTTGACAAAATCCGATGATTCTACAACTTCCATTCTGTTTATTTTAATAGAAATTAAATTAAAACGAATTTTCAATAAATTATTGATTGTAGATAACTGTGTTGTGATTCAAATTGTGTTGCTATTGTCAACAAAACAGTGCGCACAAGACATGTTTTTAATTAATTTTTATCAGTAATATTAACGAAACTCTGACTAAATTTATTGTTGTTTCATTTAAATAAAATACGAATTGTTATTTATAAGCAGATATTGTTTTATAACCATTATAATGAAAGAATGTGAGAATTGGATTCAAGAAAATTTAAATTTGGCGCCGTGCTGAGATTTACACAATGCTACCAACCGAACAGATATGTAGATCCCTAGAAATTTACAAGTCGTTTATACAAATGTCGTTCTCGACTTTTTTATTTATTAACAAGGGATTCTTAACCATTTTTTAATACAATTTAATTAAATATGTGCTCAATTAATTAGTAATTTTGATAAATAACGAAAATAGTGTTACATTTTAGTAATAGTATTATTATAGTTCAGGTGTAAGTTGTTGAAATTGTTAATACAATTCAATGACAATATGGCCACAGTGGACCCGGCACGATATAATGATTTATGTAGACTTTGTGCAACGAAAACAACAATCCTCTTAGGTGTCCACATATTCCACAATGATGGTATAATGAGCCAATTACGTAAAAAAATCGAAACCTGTCTTCCTATAAAAGTAATAAGATAAACATGTTTTTTGTGGTTATGTTTTGATTGAATATATTTTTCTATATTCTACAAATAGGTCCATGAAACTGATAAACTTCCGAAAATGGTCTGTGAGAATTGTTTATATAAATTGAACTTATTGTCAGACTTTCGTGAGAAAACACTACATGTTGAACGTCTATTACTCGATTTAATTAAAGGCATCCATACGAACAAATTAGAGAACCACCAAGATCACCAATCGATTAATGTTGTTTCAATTGATTCTGGTTTAATAATGGTACAACATCAACAGCTATTAAACAATCAAGATCTGTCTAATGTTGGTGGTTTGCATCAATTGAATAGTAGGGAACAGATGATTGTTGGTCATGAAATCATTCTATCACACCCACAACAACATCATCACCAACAACAACAACAACACCATCATCATCAAAATGTCGATTTGGTGAATAATCACAATTTAGATAGTATTGATTTAAATCATCACGAATTAACACAAGATTTGTCGAATCACAGTTTACAAACACAGGATTCAATTTTAGCCGAAACAACCAATGGACGTTATAGTAATAATTTAGAACTGATACAACACCAACAATTATTGAACGATCAATTTCGTTTACAACACGAATTGCACGTTAATATGACTGAAACGAATGGTGTTGGTGATATTGGCTTGGGAACAGAACTGGAGAGCCAAGTCATTACGAAGGTAGAATCCAATTTTTTACTCATTCTTAAACATAAAACTAGACAAAAAGGAGAATAAATTGATAAACATTCACAGAGATCTAATTAACTACGGTTTAATTACTTTCCCATAAAAATTGATCATATTTGTTATCAAAGATACTTTTGCACCTTGTAAATTTTTATACAAAACTGCTTATAAATTAGCCGTTTCTACAAATTCAAGGATATTTAAGTTTTATATTGTTGCAGATAAACGAAAATATTCAGCATTCAGAAGTCTCATACGATAAAAAGCATATCGATTTTCATGATCCCGATATAAATAATACAAATCATATAAATAAATTGGACCCATTAAAAATTGAGGATGATAATAATAGTAATACGGATCTGTTGATTAACAATCACTTGAATAAATCTAATAAATTAACAAATAAGGATGTTTATATAATAGAAACAAATGATGATAATTTAAATACAAATTCATTAGAATCTACAAGTACATCAAATGAGACTGATTGGTTTTGTTGTAATGTTTGTGGTAAAGCTTACGAAGAAGAAACAAATTTTCAATCACATTATTCAACACATTTTCACAAATGTGCGATATGTTATGCTGTTTTCATGAACAATGATTCATTGAATACACATCATAAACAAATACATGAGAATCTAGTGAAGAATGAACAGAATGATTCGATAAAAACTCGATCTAAAAGTGCAAAATTATCGGCTAATCAAAATAATAACAATAATAATAATAATAATAATGGTGATAATACAGAAAATGATAGTGATTATGATGATGATTTAGAAAACGGTGAAGATGATGATGAACACGACAAAAATACAAATGAAGAACCAGAGAATAATAATAGTAAGAAGAAAGTTTGGTCACCAAAAATTTGTACGGAATGTGGCAAATCGTATAAGACAAATTATAAATTAAATGAACATATGAGAAAGCATACCGGTGAGAAACCGTATAAATGTACGAGTTGTGACAAGGAGTTTCGCTCGAAAATCGGTTTGGCTCAACATGCTGCTAAACATACAGGTAAAGAATTTTTTTTAAAGGTGGTCAGTTCGAACGAAACTCTTAGTACTTGGCGGACAGTTTGAATAACACTTCAAGGATTTTTAGGGGGGGTCCCCAGAGATCATTTTAGCAAAAGAAGGACCCCATAGCTCGTTGAAAAATGGGTGAAATCAAATCTAACTAACTTTCAAATACGCAGCAAACTTAACGGGCCTTGTGCACCCGTCAAAAGTGTTAAAATGCTGGAATACGTTCGTAACATTTAGATTTTTGAAATTTGTTCTTCACGTCCCGAAAAAAATTAAAAAGTCACCTCTCTGTGTCGGTCACTGTTCTCCCATTAGTTTCTTATGAAAGTCTATAAACCAGTGCTTCTCAACCACTGGCACAGAAACCGATATTGGTCCGCAAAAGAATTTTACACGCCAAAAACACAATACATTGTTTTTTTTTTTGTAAAAATTATTGGTTCTTAACAATCTAGCACGAAATTTACATGTCGACAGTAAGAAGAAGTGTTTGAATATGCCTGGAAAATTCTGTTATAACAACGATTCAGTTTGTTTATTTAAGGGGGAAAAACACTTATACATACGTGTCTAAAATGTAAACAAATACCTACACATGATTTTTTATCTGTTTTTTTTTACATTAAAGGGGGAAAATGAAAGAATGACGAATTCCACTCTCGTTTTTTTCTAAGGAACTCTTTTTTACCTTACTATTATTATTTTTCGAATCTATGAGGTTATCTGGATTTTATAATTTTCTCTGATTCCTCACCTTTCATTGAAACTAATACAAATCGCCTACATTTATTTGTTTATATATTACTGTCCGGTCGTTTTATCGAGGCGAAAATTGACGCAGGTGGGCTGGTGTTAAGAAGGAGTAGGAGGGTCTCTTTACTAGGCTTTAACAAATAAAAAAACATTGAACCTCAAGTGCAAACCATAGGTGCCGTAAGAAAACAACCAATGAACCATCTAAAAAGTTTAAATATTGAAAGAACGGTACATTTGTTAGTTATTTATACAACAAGTATTCTATGGGGCAAATTAATGTTGAAAGTTTTAGTAAGCCTATGAGATATTCCAAAATAATTCTAGAGGCGGTCCCAATTTTGCTAATGCGCATCCAAAACTTTCGCTTCAATAGAATGACCAGACAGTATGTTTTTTTTTTTAAATAAACAAAGCCGACAACATTAGCTCTTGTACCGATTAGTGCATTTCAATTTTTTATATGATCGATGTCCTAGAATAATGCTTCTCAAATTTTTTTAAATACAGCTGCCGAAAATCAAAAAAAACTATTTTACGGAGATCCTTGAGTAATTTCAAGTTATTTTACGTGTATAGCTGGAGTGGTGAAAATTTAGATATTACCGAAAAAAGTCGTGTTTTGGCGAACTTTCAAACGAGCTACGGCGTTCTACTTTTACTAAAATGATATCCTTAAAATATTATTCAAATCGCCAACTACTAGGAGTTTCGTTCGAATTAACCACTTTTAAAAAAAGCCACCTGTATATTAAATTTAACGTATTTTTAATGATATTTGGAAACATTTAGGTAAATATGACTACTCGTGCTCAACTTGTGGGAAAGGTTTCCAATGTAAAAGCTATCTAATGGTACACCAAAGAGTACATTCTGATGTGAAACCGTATCCGTGTACAACATGTGGACGTAATTTCAAAACGAAACAATCATTATTGGACCATACAAATCGACATTTAGGCGTTAAACCGTATATGTGCGAAATCTGTGGACGTGGTTTTATAACAAAAGGTAAATCTATAATTTTTCTTTAATCAGTATTATAATTGGGGTAAAACGGTCTATTTAGGTTTGTGTAAAGCCCATCAAAAAGTCCATACTGGTTTAGATAATCGTAAATTTTCGTGTAAAGTTTGTAATAAAATGTTCGTATCGAAAAGTTACCTACAAACCCATTTACGTATACATACAGGAGAGAAACCGTTTATGTGTGAGGTAATTGAGATATTTTTTGGAGATTTTGTTTTCTATTCATGAGAATAATGATTTATTAGGTCTGTGGTAAAGGTTTTCTAACAAAAGTTGATTTGCGTATCCATACAACAATGCATACGGGTGAAAAGTCGTACGTTTGCGAGATGTGTGGTAAAGCTTTCGCTAGACGTGATGCGCTCAGATGTCATCGGCGATCACATACAGGCGAACGTCCATATAGGTAATTAGAAGTGATTCAAATTTAATTTTACATTTTAACAACTTTCGATTGTAGTTGTGACTTGTGCGGCCAAACATTTACACAATTTACGCCGATGGCAATCCATAAACGATTACACACAGGGGAGAGGCCGTATGCTTGTGAGACTTGTGGTAAAACGTTCGTATCAAGATCGACAATGATGTCACATGCTAAGAAACATTTACAATAATGGTGCATTTTATAATCATATTTTCATTATGGTAATTTTTTTATCTAAGCTCCATTTTTATCATGGCCCAATGAGTCTCGACAATTTTTATAAGACTGTTTTCATATTTATTTTAGATTATATTTGTACACAATTTCCATAATTTTTTTTAATAATTAGAGAATTCGTTTATGGAAATGAAAAAAAGCGATCAAATAAAACACGTATTTGTAGCATGAAACTACTTTATTTTTTAAGTGGATTAATTAAATTAAAACATCTCACTAAAAGTCTATGGTTAAACATCAACAAAACTTATTTGTAGGTATTCAATTGAAACAATCTAAAATCTATTACACGGTAATCACATTAAGATAAATATCACAAATTGGAGAGTACCCCACAATAACATAATTCTTGTGACAATAACGATAGGATTTCATAACAGGCAATTAATTATTTTTCTTGTGATCATATATTTCCAGGCGAAAATAGAAAATTAAAAAAAAAACAACAACAAAAGTATACAGGAATCTGTTAATTCGTTCATTGAAGAATAACGTTATGAAATCCTCTACTATACTCCAATCATACATTTGTACTTCTGCTTCAATCCACCTTTAAATTTTTATTTGTTAATTTTTCTGCTTACAATTATGAACAAAAAGAAAATTGGCAAAAGTTGGTAGATGAAGATATGTAACCTGTTTTTTTTTTTGTTATTTTAATGATAAAAATCTGATTACACATCTGCTCTAGCGAACAATATTTAAAATATTCTAGGCCGAATATACAAAGCATTTGAGAAATGAAAGAAAAGTTATGATATATTTTTTTCTTCTTTTCAAATAAATACAGAAATTGTAACATCACAGCATTATATTATAGTTATACATTTGTTTTCTAAATATTCACTCTTTGCAAAAAAAATCAAATATTTCTCAACCAATATCATCAGCAACAATTTTCTGTTTATATTTTATTTAGAAATGTAACAAACAATACAAATTTACAGTTGTTTGTTACTGGTTTAACAAATATAAACTAAAATTCTTTTTATATAACATGATTATGGCAGTGAAATTATACTTAAAGTGATTCCAATTTGAAAACAATAATTAATTAATACTGAGATCAAAACAAAAAAAAACCTATCTTGTTTCTATTACAAATACAAAGTTGATACATTATTAGTTTCCTAATGAACTGTTAGAATTTTAATATGCTCCGAATACTTCTAAGCGACAAAGCCAGAGACTTGAAATTTCTGCTTCCTAAATCAGTCGATTTTGTAACAAGTTTTTATAAAAAATAAATTGAGAATATTGAAGCCTCCCTAAGTTTGCTTTGCACCAAGAAAATTATTAACCAGATCCATAATTAACCAAGTAATTGAAAAATATATTCAATCGGAAGCCATATTTTGGTGTTTTTCTTTCAAATTTTTCTTTTGAAAATAATCAAAAAACGGAAAATTGAGAAGATATGGAGAGAGAGCAGTGATGCATAATTTCCATAACGCAAAATTTTTATATTTACATAATATAAATGTTATTCAATATTAATATTACTTAGATTATTTACAAATGTGGTCACATATTTAATATGTATGGTGCACAATACTTTTTTCTACTTTATATTGTAATATAACTTTTATTTTTGCATACTTTTTTTTGTTAAATTAAAGCAGTAGAAAAAAGTCAATATATTATAAAAATATCAACACGAATTATTATCGGGTTGGAACTCAAATTGTTCGATTGATAATAATATTAGATACTTACACAATGAAGAAATTGGTTTTGACAAATAATAAAAATGATCAAAATACAAACAATAAATCACATACAATGATACATAAAATGAGAGAAATTACGACAAAAATGCGATAAACAATAAAAAATGAACGCCCGTGTGTATGTGTGTGTGTGCAATAGATTTTTTTCTTACGTAAAAAATATTTAGTTATGAATGAAAGTCTACGTAATCTACCATGAAATAATGTATTGAAAAATTAATTCGTCATATAACGATTAACAGTCCGTAAAGCATACAACAGTTCTGCTTGCATCCGTGCTTCCATCACCATTAAATTCACATGTACCTAAAATGATTCAATTATTTATATTAAAATCAAAACGATGATATAAAATTTTAATTAATTTACTTTTTCGCTGTGTTTGAATTCCCTGAGAACACGATCGTAATCCTTTTTTGTAACACGTTCCGGATAACAACAAGCAGTCTTAATGAATGTCTTCAATGAACGCTCCAATAAATGATTAATCTCACCATAATCATAATCATCATGACGTATACCTAATAAACACTGTATATAATTCCAAATAGCACGACGAAATCTGGATGTATCAACATCTGTACGTCCACCCATTGTATAATATGTTAAATTTTGTGCAGTCTTAAATTTTTCATCTAATAAATTACCAACATCATTATATAAACGATTAACTAATGAATAACCATGATCATTCCATGAGTAGTCTTGTACTCGAAATGTTGGAAAATCAGATTGTTCATCACGTTTAGCAAAATCTTGATAGCCGAATTTCACATCTTCAATAAAACAACTAATATCAGCTGGTGTTTCTTGACGTTCAGCACCAACAACACCTAATTCAGCCGATTGTGTTTCGATATTCTCAAAACGTTTAGTTAATTCACCAGGAGTACATTCTTCTGTTTGTTCTGATAATGTTTTCATACGTTGCATTATCGTTGTTATACCGACTTCCGGTTCTGTGGGCGATGGCGGACAAACAGGCGTAGCATTTTTCCAGTCTGCAACAATTATTTTTTTTAATTTATTTAAATTTTCCACCAAATAAATAAATAAATAACCTTCTGATATATCGACAGTTGGTATATCTTTGGGTTCTGTTGTATTATTAATGTTCGTATTGGTTGGTTTCTGTTCAGTCACTAATAAACCATCAGATGATAATAGATAGCGATAACCGCCAGCTTGATCGACTTCTTGATTAACACCACAAGCGAAAACGAACGAACATAATGAATGAAAATGAGTCAATATGACTATAGCTTGAATTACTTCAGCTAAAGACCAGCTATTTTTGCCTTTAGTTAATTTCTACAAAAACAATTACAATTTGTTTACAAGCACAAAGAGAATTGTTTACAATAGTAATACCTCAATATGAGACGTATTCAATTGCCAAGGTCTGTGAGCCAATATTTTATTAATATCGTACAAATTCTTCAATTTTGTTGGTATATGATTGAGACCTTTCAACCAACTGTGATCACCGCCTAAGAGAAGGAACTCCTGTTTCTGGAGATTTATTAAATAATCACATTGGTGTCGTCCAGCGGCCTATAAAGAAAATTCGCAATTATTTATTATACAACTATAAAAAATCGGATTTTACCATAATTGCGATGTAGTGTCGATAGTCGAACGGAAGCGGACCATCGCCACGTAGAATGAAATTTTGTGTTTTGAGAAAATGGTCCAAAAATGAAGTGTGATACCCCATCACCTGACTGACATGGTCCAAACGGTTGCTTTGAAGGAAGGCATCCACGAAAAGATTGTTTGTCTATAATAAAAATTATAATAAAGTTGTTTTTTTTTATATCTATTTATCTATCGATCAGCATTTTTATAACTATGCAAAACATGTTATGAGGTGATTTCAAATTTACATAATTTATGCCGGTTGCATTACACGTGCCTAGTTTATTATGTTGTTTATTAATTTAATGAAGAAGAGAAAGAAGAAACTCTTGAATAGTTATTGAGACAGAATCGGGATTAATCCAAATTTCTCATTCGAACTTTTCTCTTTTTTTAGTTTTAAATTTAAATTTGAATATTTACAAAACAAGTTAATTTATGTGTTAAAATAAAAAACATATTGAGTAGGTGTTTATTTTTCTCTCAATCATTTTATAACAGTTGCAATATTTTTTAAGCACTGTTTAATTGGCGCCGACAAACATTTTCACTTTCCAATCGTTTATATCAACAAGAACAACAAACTACTTGCAACATTTTATTCAAATTAATTTGTTATATCCACTAAAAGAGTGCGTGAGTAATGCATGGGAATATATTTTCTCCCGTTCTTCGGCATCTTGTTATTGTACAATTTCGAAAAAATATTAAACAATGAACTAAGTTATACCCCGTTTATAATCGTTTATAATGAACTATTTGTTTTAATTGAAGTTAATTTGCATTGTAGATAACAACAATAATAATAAACATAAATCCTGTTATAATACAGATTATTTATTGGATTTATATTTCTAGCCTTGACGATTTTTGTTGTTTCCTCATCGGTTAATAAAATTCGATTTTATTCCATAATACACTCTATCGATTTAATAAAATAAATCCCTCTGATATTGAGGTAAACAACTTATTATTATGAATCTCTGCTGTTGGTTAATACAATTTTATACGATTGCTGTATTTGATTAAATTGAAGGTTGTGCAAGTGATTCATGATAAACAACAAATTTTTTTGAGAGGGATGCATGAAATAAACACACTTGAAATTTAAAAAGCAAAAATTCCATCAAAATTCTCTCCACTGATCAACAAGATAGATTTGTTTTTAAACTAAAAAAAAAATCAAGCTTTATAAATCGTTATTTGCTTGTAGATTAATGATAAACTCAAAACAATAGTGGGGCAAAAACAAAGAGGATTTTTGCATAATATTATCGCAATTACCATTTTTATAGGTAAATAAACCGAGCGAATAATGGAACAAAACTAAAAAATAGGGATTTTATATTATTTTATATACCTAGAATTGAAGAAAATGTTAACTGGAACGTATACGTATACGATAACGGTGTTATTATCAACCACAGTAGCAACTCGTATATTATAAATTATAACTATAACTCGATTTGAAATATTTTAATTGGAGTTTAATATTAAATTGAAAAATGATGTAAAGATTACGAAAAGACGAAAATGATTGAGAAAGTTGTTTAATGTTGTCGAGAAATTCACACTTTAAAAACTGATAAAAAATCGTGTTATTTATTCGGTAAATAATAGGTGTTATTATGTAAATGTCGCCGTAAATACTGTAAATTGATGAGATCCACACGTGAACAAATAAAACTAAATTTGATCAGTAGTATTGTAATTTAAAAGAGAAATATTCGTTTTCGTTTATTGAACTGTTTGAGGAGAAAACTTGTCGATTTGCAAACAAATTCCTTCCATCAATTAGATTGTATATCAAAGGAGAAAAATTCTGTCTTTTGATCAATATTACGATTGCTTCGATAAAACATCCCTCCGTCTCTTTACTATGTTCACTGTAGTAGAACATTTCTCTACAATCATTACTACTACTGCGAACACCCCGAAATTGACATTTTTGAAAGACTACCAGTACTAACAACGTTTCACCATATAGTATTGACATATATGTTTGTGATGATAATGGCAGAGGGGCAGAATAACTGAATAATGCTGCGTCAAAATATACCCCTAAAAAGGACATCATTTTCTAACAGCTACCACCTACACGCCACCTTAAACATACGTGTGTATACTAGCGCAACACGTGTTATAGGTTTAATAAAATTGTCCTTCGATTATGGAGTAGGTCGATCTCTTTTTTGAAAACATAAAAACTGTAATGCACAGACTTGTTAAACACGCAACTGGAGGGTGGTAAATATTGTGAAACAATACAATTTAAAAAACAAGATAATAAATGAAAAAGTGATTATCTTGTAGATATATTCGTTTCCAAACAACAACTGTATTTAATGCTCTGTTGGGATGTAATTCATAATCAATACGTCGAAACTATTAAATAGTTTTAAAATTAATTCTGCCAAACGGGCAAATTAAAAAACTTGAATGAGGCGAGGGGGTGTAAATTGTAACAACACATTATTTCCATTACCATTTCAGTTATTGATGTTGATGATAGGGTAGGGGGTTGACGGGTAATGTTGGAAAATGGAAGAGTTCTCGGCGACAGTGATGACCTAATTCGCATTTAATACGATATGTTGTTGTTGTTTGGTTGGCAGTTTTCTGAGAGTAATTAGTGCAAAGTTGTGATATGCTCCGGCAAGCATTTAGGTTGAAAAAAATTCCAAACAAATCAAAGAGAGAAAGAGATAGGAAAATGTAAAGAGATGGGTTTTATCATTGTTGCAAAACGATTGCAAAACTCGCTTATCACAGAATGACCAACAAAAGTGAGAAAAATCTAGAATTGTCTTTGCATAAATCAAAAAGTAGAACTTTGTACGACATACAATAGATAATTAACCGATTAAGTAATATTAAAATTTTAAAAATTCTTAGGAATTTCTTTAAAACTATAACTTAAAAACTATAGTTGCGGGAAAATCTAAACTTTATATAGAATGAACGAAACAATTTGTCCCTTCAAAGGGCGTTCCGATAATCAAAAATCTTTCCATTGTTATTGTAACTTTCGTTATTGTTTTTTTGATAATTTTCCAGCATGACGAAGATTGAATTTTTACACGCGTATTTTTCTGCAAATAAACATGGACATAAAATTCAAGGGCAATCTGATATAATAAAACTACGCACTATTTAACGCGAACCATACAGTCTCAGTTATATAATTTTATTGAAAAGTAAATAAGATTGCCCGAGAAAATTTTGGCGATCCTCTAAAAATTTGCCCAATGTAACTTTCACAAATTGATAACAACAACATCGATAATTTTAACTAAGTATATTTACTTTTCCTAAATACATACCTCACAAGTTCAATTTATCATGTTTTTGATAAACATAACAACAATAATTAGAATCTATTTTCAGTGATTTTGATGCAAATCAAATATGAAAAAATTACAATAGTTTCTTTAGTTTATTTTTAATTAATGAGAACAATAATGAGCCACAGAGTTACAGTGATAAGTGATAAGTTTAGATCATTGTTTGTTTTTCAATTATTGAATGCTATCCGCAATCATCTTCCTTTTCTTCATACCAAAACAAAAAAAAACTTGTTAACTAATTAATTTGTAATGAGAAAAATTCGGCTTAGTTATGCTGAATAATTTGTTCTCTCTTGACAAAAACAATAACACATTAAGCATTGTGTAAACATCACGTTATACAAAGATAATAATTTAAAAAAATACTCGAGAACTGGGGGGTTTTCCCTCTAGACGTAGACGAAACAACAAAGAAAAAAATTTGTCGAGAGGTCATTGTTATACATAGATTGTAAAATCAGCTCATATTCTCAAAATATTTAAGTACAGGTGTCCAGACTGGGAGTACAAAATTTGGCTGTTTCGTTAAGAATTTGTAGAGTAATTCTTGGAGAACATTTTAGCAATAGTAACTCATTTGGAAGTTGGTCAAAAAGTTCATTTTTTGACAATCTCGTGATTTTCGAAAACTTACTGCATACATAAAATGACTAAGATCGTCCCAATATTAATTCCTTTCGATGTTGTCCATTTTCTTCTGAAACAGGTGGAAATATTTTGGATTTTTTCTAGAATTCAATGGAGAAAAAAGAATGAAATCACTGTTGGGAGGATCTTCGAGTCATTCTTAGTAATTGAACGCGTGTAGTTCGTTTTTGAAAATCTCGACTTCGTTCAAAACGAGCATTTTTGACCGGCTTCCTGATTAGCTACGAGGTTCTAACTTTGCTAAAATGTTCTCTGGGGACCACTCTACAAATCCTTGAAATATTTTTCGAATCGCTGTATTATTTTGGTTATCAATTATCAATAAAATTAACTGAATTGCCGTCTATAAGTAATTAGAAAAATAAATTGTAAATTATTTAGTTTTTCAAAATTATTTGGGTTCGATTCATTGTCCGTTCCTGACCTGTATGTTAATTAATATAAATCAAATGTGGTATAGTTAACGACGCATGTATATACCTGATTTAAAGTTAGTTAAATGATGGAATGCTGAATTCGAGTTGGCAACAACAATCAATCTCCTCATCTCTTCACATCACTATTGATCCCCCTTCTCTCTATTATTAATATTTTTTTAATTCGATGATAAAATCACTGACTGATGATGAAATATTGATTATATTGATAACGTCCATGACTATTATCAATGTCATCATCTTCATCAATCAACAACAGGACATTTTTGGCGAAAATTTCGTAACAATAATCAATTATTTATTTATTTTGTTCAAATTTGGGTTAATCATCAATAATAGAACAGGCCTAATTTTGCGGCAAAAGTGACACTTTCTTAATTTAAATTGATTAACGATTATTGATTTCCAATTTTCATTCATCTAATATTCCAACAAATTAGACGAAATTATTACATTTGAATGTAATTAGAAAATCAGTGTTATCTTTATCGTTCAATTCAATTCCAATACCGTTATCGTACCTGTTAGAAACTCAATCGGAATTGATTAATCCTTAATATGGGAATTATTCGAAAATGTGTTATTTTTCTTGAAAGTCGTTTTTATTTGAATAGAGAGTAAACCAATTGAGGAAATTATTTTTAATAATGCTAGAATAAATGGGGCAAACATGAGGCCTTTCGGGTCATAAATCAATTATTCGACTTTTATTTGTGGAATTTTGGCTGTCATTTATTAGGAAGAATCGATTATAATTTTATTACATTTATCGAAAATGTAGCGAAATTATAACATTTATTCGAATATTTTTAGAAATTACTGTTATTATCTCTTATTACAGACATTAAATATTTAAAATGATGTATTTAAATATAAAAATACTACAAGATAAACAGTTCTTTCAATCTATTTTTAAAATAAAAAACGAACACAAAGAGAAAATGAGTTTTTTTAAAATATTGTAATAAGGGAGGACGATGACATTTTATCTTATTATGTTTCTTATCAACGATAATGCATTTTTACGCTAATTGCTTTAAACAACATAATAAATTCATATTGTACTTTATAAATGATTGCACAAAAATAATTTCTAGAAAAAATAGATTTGGCAGAGATTCTAATAAATTAAGTATCATGTTATTAACAAATAGTAAGCGTTCGTTTTTTTATTTGTTTTTGTTTTAAAACTTAGTCCATTAATAAATCAAACAATTTTTTTTTCAAAACCAAGCCTTCATCGATATTTCTATTTCCTAAGCATCTCCCCTCAACCACACTCTGTATAGTATTTGAGATAAACAAAAATCTATCCTTGAAATATGTTGATCAGAGTTTAATTTACACAAAAAATTGGGAAGAAGACCAAATACATACATATAATACATATAAATGGATAAAATCTTTATTTTCCGATATCACACAATAATCCCTTTGACCTAACTGAAAAGATTAGTTCGTTATTGTGCTTTTATTAGATAAATCGACCATATTTTTCATCAACTCTACTGATAATAGGATTGTTAGTTTGTTTTAAATGGCAGAAGGACGAGGAAGAGGAGGAGCAAAGAAACGTAACCATTTTAAAATATGGCGAAATATTATCAAATTACAAAATATAACTTGCATATGATGGTGGTTCGTCTAGCTCGATTTGATGTAATAAATGTGTGATAAAAAAACAAAATTGTAACACATCTGCTGTTGATGTCATCGTAACGTTGTAAGTCGCCTGGGGAGCAAATTCTACAATTCAATAAGCACCCATTTTGATATTTAATAAAACCTCTGGATTTTTTAAATCAAAACTATATAGTTTCGTTGTTATTTAACGAGTTGTTTGCCTATAGATTCCTCGTCATCTTATGACCTGAATTTTTATTAACGTACACCAATATAACAGCATCATCATTGTTGTTTTGTTGTCGCATCACCGTCGTCATCCCCTTTGTTATTGTGATTAAAGCATAATTAAGAGAATTTGACAGGGATGATGGGGAAAAAACACCGGATTCTTCCCCCATAACAGAAAAAATGATTGGAAATCTGGCGGTATTGTTGCTTATGAATATTAACAAATTTCTGTGGAAAATTGGATGTTTTTCTCTTAATAGACTTTCTATACAGAACGTGTTTCAAAGTTCAGTTATTGACTGGAAATAGTGAATCGTACAAGAGAAGTCAAGTGACTTTATGCTTGGGACAGACGAAGAAAATTGTCCATTGTAAATTTAAGGCTTATACCAGAGGCAGATACCATTTGTTTAAATGCTAGCAATGCCTACACACAGGGTTGTTCATTTAAAACAATTTGGTTCTACAGGGTTATTCACGTCCGGCGAAAAATTATGTAAACCCCCCATTATTTGACGAGCGATTCACAAAAAATATTTAAGTATCTTTAAGTGACTAGCTGGAGATTGATTTAGCAAAATTAGAAACTCGTAGCAAATTTGGAAATGGGTCAAAAAACACTGGCCTTGGACACGGTCACGATTTTTAAAAAAAGGACTAAGAATGACTCTGAGACCCTCTCAACATTGATTTTTTCATTTTTCTCCACTGCATTCTAGAAAAAATGGCAAATATTCCTACCTAGTCCAACATAAAATTAAGAATAACGAAAAAATCAATGTTGGGGATGTCTCCAAGCCATTCTAAGTCGTTTGGTGTGTTTAGTTCTTTTTTGAAATTCGCGACATCGCTAGAAACGAACGTTTTCTGACCAACTTCCAAATAAACCACGACGTTCTAATTTTGCCAAAATGATCTGTAGAGACTATTCTATAAATGGTTGAAATATTTTTCGAATCACTCGACAAATAATGGGAGTTGCCATAAGAACTTTTCGTCGTACATGAATAACCCTGTATATACAGTTCTTATGGCAAATCATACTATTGGGCGACTAATTCGAAACATATTTCAACTCCTGCTGGTCAGTTTAGCAAAATTGGCACCTAGTAGCTCATTTTCAAGTTGGTCAAAGAACACACTGTCCAGATTTTCAAAAATTATCTTCACACTTAAAAAACTCAGAATGACTCAGGAATCCTCAGAATATTGACTTTTTAAATCTTTTGCGTTGTATTGGGGAACAAGTGGAAATTTTTTGCATTTTTATAGAATGCAACAAAAAATCCATGTTATTGGGATGGGTCTTCGAATAATTTTCAGTTGTTTTTAAAAATCGGGACATTGTTCAAAACGAGCGTTTTTAACCAACTTATAAAGGAGCTATGAGTTTCTAACTTTGCTAAAATGTTCTCCAGGTACTATCCTATAAACTCCTAAAATATTGAGTCGCTTTTTTATTTTGGTACAAAGCCAAATTGTATAGTTTATCAAATGCTTTATGGCCATGACTAGTGTAATAGAATAAGTCAAGTATATTTAACAATGAACGTTTAACCTCAAGTAGCACCTCAGAAAATAATAAATCAAAAAAAGGACAGGCAATTTCACCATCTGAATAGTTTTTGGGCAAAGCAATTAAAGATGAAAGATGAGTGTTTACCTAAATGTCGGTTCTTTTTTTGATTTATTTTGAGTTCTTTGCCAAATAGATTTGATTTTATTCTATTACTTTAGTCATTCCCTCAGAAATTTTGACAAACTGTATACTCCCGGACCTGACAGCCTGCTATTTAGTTGTAATACTCAAAAATCAAATGATAATGGGCCCTTAGGCGTTGCCTAAGCTTGCTTATCGTTATCTACGGCACTATTTATGTGCCTTAGTTATAAAGTAATTTAATTTTTCTTTGTAAGAGTCACTATTACCAGTCGATGACTATACATAACCATAAATTTTATTATCAAAACGAATGGATCGCACACGATCCATCCAACCGGTTTTTATCCCAATAAAAACAAAATAATAAATTATACTTGTATAGAATAGTTAATTATAACTCTTGAAATCTGAATTAATTAAATATTTCTAAACGATATTCTAGGATTTTTCACAATTTACTAGAAAAATAGTTGGCAATCATTTATAATACAACTTACATTTTGGGGTATTTGTCCCATTGTAGTGGCTTCGTGGGCAGGTCCGAGGCAATGTTTAGCGACCGGAATTTTGGTAGTCGTCTCACCTGGCTATTGAGGAGAACACCGGACGGAAGGACGAACGGGGACGATTAATAATGCGTTTATTATTGTCTTTGTTTCGAGTTAAAAACACAACAAACGTCTTTAAATTATACACAAATTTTCACTTCTATTGGGTTTCTTTGTTTCATTTATCGGTGAAAATTTGAATTTTCTTTAGTGGAAAACTAGTAAGAAATCACTAATGTTTCATTGTAGATGGGTTTAAATTTGAGAAAATTCTACTGTTCTAATTGTGAATAAATAAATTTACTACAACTACTGTGTGAGTAGACGAGAACTGAGCGTTTGCTCGAGGAGCAACAATAACATTAGACCAGTTGGAGAATGTATGTGGCGGTGGAGAAGCCGGCACACAAAACAAATGGAAAATGCTTTGAAAGTGGGGAAGCTCGGGTTTAGCTGATTGGTCCCTGGCCGACCATTGTACGGATATTATCAGCTGATCGCTAGCATAGTAACAGCTGAGTTATAGATGTTTATTTCGTTTGTGCCACTCGTCTTGTCTCATCTACACGGATTTTTATTAAGTTCAATAGTATTATTAACAATAACAACAATAATAGCGCCGACGAAAAAAAACCAAGCATAATCCTCTAGACGTAGAGATAACCATGAAATCTACCTAGAGACAGCCCGTCTCTACACGATATCATGCACGCTATTTTCACCGTTTTATTACCAATACGAATAATGAAATGTGGCAATTCTTTGTGTAACCAAGAAGTCCACCAACAGTAGTCAATGCCGGTGACGACGACGACGACGACGACATTCAGGTCAATCGGGAACTGTTGAGGTTCATTCAACTTACAAAACGTAGAGGGAAAACAAGGACAAGACATGAATTCGTAGTGAAAATCATGATGATGCAACAATTACCGATTCTAAACAATATATGATCAATTTTTAGCATATCCTTTGGAAATCATATATCATTATTATTGGAGCAATAAATTGCACAATATTCTCATTAATTAACAATACAATCGAAAATTAGACAGCTTATCGACAATTTTTCGGTAATTTTCCTCAATTGGTATAGAAACAAATTGCGCTACCGATAATTAGTATCATTATTTTCCTATTCATGGAATTTCATTAACGTAATGGAATTTTTATTAAAAGAATCTAAATGTACATGCAATACAATCTACAGGTTTACAATGTAAATCAAGCAATAAACAACCCTCTATTTTTCATCGTACGATTTAGGTAAATAGTAAGGGTAGAAGAATGATTTTTCTTTTATTTATCTACCTCTATTGATCCTGCGGTTTCATTTCTAATTGAAAGAAAAGTTCTTTGAAAGGAAAGGGGGCAAGGAATTGCCATGTCTTTAACATTTTGACTAGTGGAAATTTTTCGGTAAACAGAAAACATATCCTATACATTAATGGAAATTTATTCCTGACAATGAGACTAAAGGGAAAACAAAGAAAATAACGATATTCATTTGAAATTTTTGGAAATTTCATTCACGCCTATTTACATAAAGAATTCGTTAGTATTTAGACATGGTACATTTGAGAAATATGGTGGTGAGTCTCTATAAAAAAAGATATAGGACAGAATGCTTGGTAGAAGAAGAAGAATCAACAACTAAATAGAGGGTTCTACAACCTTTTTTATGATCAAGTCAAGGCCGTTAAAATGTCTCGTCTTAGATAAGAAAAATAGAAACATAGACGAGAAATAGAAAACATAACGAATTTTGTTTGGAAAGTTCGAAAAGAAGGGGCGTGCATTAAAATTCAATTATTCGACTGTTTTTCTTATCGACTAATTTTATGATAATGGGGTATGATTGAAAAAGAAAACCTCAAAGTTGAACACAGATAAGGAAACAAGACATCCAAAGATGAAAAGTAAGCCAATTCACAAACAAGACTCGACGGTTATCAAAGAAGCGTTTTCCAATTTCTTCTCGTTGGAATAATAAGGAGCATTAATAGGTTCTATTTCCAGTCGGAACGTATTTTCAATAATAACAATATAAAAAAGACAATTTTCTTCGTGTTTTCTCGTCCGAACAAAGAAAAATTCATTTGAAAGAACAATCAGAAAAAGAAATAAACGATACGGTCAAATAATACACAATCATAATTTAATTTGAACAGACGACATAAGAACATAAAAGAGAAGTAAAAGCACGAAACATTGACTTTTGTTAAAATTTATTATTATTATTATTTTGGTTGTAGTTTCGTGTATTTTTCTGGCCCAATATCCTTGACACATTGACTGTTTTATCAACGATTGTTTTTCTTTCCGCTCGTGTTGTCACTTATTTGGCGATTTGTTTTTAAAATCTACAATTTTATCAATTAAGATAATTGAATTTAATTAATTAGAAGCGTCGTGGAAATAATCAATAAAGAAAAAATCGAGTGGGGGATTTTATTATTAATGTTTTGATATTTTCATCATCAATCAGGTGGTAGATAGTAAACGGTAATGATGAATCAGCCATTTATCAATGGCTTTGTTTCCGTGCTTAATCATAATGATAATAATTGAATTTTTTATTCTTACTGCACTATATTGAGTAACTTTTAAAACCGGAAATTACAGTAACCTACTTTTCCATTGAAAAAAGCTCCTTTCTCTATTTTAAGGCAGTTTAATCTTTGATTTCAACACAAAGAGAAACAGAAAAAGAAACATTCAAATTTAATGTAAATCAAGACTTTATTTAAATATTCGGTAGTTGTTGTTGTTGTTCTGGTTCTTGTTGTAGATGTTGAGAGAATTGATTATTTGTTTGATTATTCCATTCATTTGTTTCTTTAATATCGTTAATCCGTTCTTGTGTTAGCAATTGTTGTATTTTCATTTCCAAATTCAATGCCCGATAAATATTCATTTGTCGTAATTGATTAGCAACATGTCTACCGAACGTATCAAATTCATCATCTTGATTTGATGATGGTTCTTTTAATTTCATCTGACTCTTATCGATTATGACCGGCAAATCTTCTGGTAGTAATTCCGAAAATTTCTCTATAGAAGAATCCCCTTCTGATACTTGTTCGTCTTTTATCGACACATTATCCTCCATTAAACACTCCTACATTCAAATAAAAACGAGATAAAAAATCATGGATTGTTAGCAACAACTAACACTTACTTCTAATTTTGTACTTGACAAGATAGCGTTGGTATTATTCGAATTGTCGTTTTTTTCGTACGAATCGTTGACGATTTTTTTCATTTCATTGAACCAGACTAGATTCGTTTCGTAATCTTTCTCTTTAGCTTTTTTAACTTCTTGAAAATATGTTGAACGCAGATTCTTAATTTTCTGTTTAACGTCAGTCAAACTTATACTAAATTGTTGCGATAATTTCATATAAGCGTTAACACGATGACGCAAGTTTCGATAATATTTATGTTTAGTATCCCATAATTGCGGTAATTCACCATATGATTTAACGAAAGCAAAAGTTCGTGATGGTGTCCATTTGCGACGGTTGGTATTCATTTTTTTTTCGTTGCCACACACACAAATTATTATTATTTAATTCGTTTGAAAAACACGAAACGACGAACAATATGAATTATCGTTCAACACAACTACACACAGCTGTGTTGTTGGAATAGAACTGTGTACGAGTGTTGTGTCGAGTGGACTCGTCCTAGTCGGTACAGAGTCGAATAGAGACGAAAATCAATGTCATGTTTGTTGTTGAATCAGCTGGAATGCGCTAGTCGATTAACATCCAAATTATAAATTTTAAAAATATTTTATAGAAAAAATAAAGCATTAAAATCTGTATATTCGGTCTAAACTTATGACATATTTTTGAAATACAGTGAAACTTCTCTTAATTGACACTTTTTCATTAGTCCCAGCACATTTTCTAAAAAACAAAATTACCCCCCAACATGGACACCCCTGTATAATCGACACTTTCATCCAGTTCTTTGAGTGTCCACAATAGAGACGTTGCATTGTATATGGCTATTTTATTTCAACAGTAGTAGTAATTCATTCCTTTTTATTAGTCATAACTTTTTATTTATAAATTGAACTGTTAAAATTTTATATCGCCGTAGCGTGTGTCAAAGAAAATCCAGCGAAGATAAAATATTTTGTTTTCATTTCTATATCTCCCCCTTGCATGAAAGTGAGTTGTTAATGGCTGAAACACGACTTTATTTCATTGGAAAATAACGAAAAATTGATCTGTAAATTTTGAGTAACATTAATGCAACGATTTCACCAAAGGCTGTTAAATTTTAACGAACAAATAAGTTATAGAAACGATTTTTATAATCAATTGTTTTTAACTGTTCAAGTTAAGTTGGTGGAATCGTCCCTTAAACATACAAATGTGATCTAGAAACTAATTCCTTTCATTTTCTACAAGAGATTTGAGAGCATGAGAACGGGTGGTAAAATATTTGCCCCATAAATTAACTTTCGTGATGAATGGTCTATAAAACACTACATAACAGTACGATAAACTAAAAGTCTTGGTTATAAACATTATTTCCGCTATTTGTCCCAGGTGTAAGAAATTCTAGTTAAGGCTCTGTAAACATTTAATGTTGAATTTTCCGGCTATTTTAATTGGAAATTATAGAAGAAAACCTTGATAATAGTATGAATGCACTAAATTTATGTGTAGAAAATTGGAATTAACAATTGCTTTATAATTTGTGACGCTTTTCAAGGGATTTCAATAACCTTTAAACTCCGATTTTTTCATAGAAAATAATTTTATAAAAAACATTCTTGTAATTTATAATCAATAGTAAAACAATATATTTTAATGAAATTGATTTTTGTAATCAACCCTTAAAAATCCTCTCAGTAATATAAATCTGTAACGAGAAATTAGCTTTATCCCTGTAGAAATTTAATTATTGTCAATTTGTTAACGTTGTTGTGTAATTAATAATAGTCAAGACAGTAATTTGGTTTAATAAATGATGGTTAATCTGTTTTTGGTATCGTAATTAAAATTATTAAAACGTTTGTTGTATTGAAGGTTATTTTGATAACGTGTAAATATGGATGAAGGGAATAATATTTAAATTTAGAGCCATACAGTAATAATGAAATAATAATAAAGTAATTGTTGGTTTCATTTACAAAAATTAATAAATCACAAGGGATATTACTTTTTTTTTAACTACACGTGCGACAAATAGAGATAGAGGGAAACGTTTAATTCGTCTATTATATTTTTTTGTGTGATACTTTATATGCCGATGATGATGCTGACCTTAATTAATAAGGCTAGTCTAGCTGATAAATAATAGAACAACTACACTGGATAATTTGTTGTAAAAAAAATTTAAATTGCAATAATCACGACTGCAATCACATCTCATATTATTTTTACTGTCTTTGTTGTTAAAATAATACAGGAGAAATTTAAATGAAATAGTGAGAACCGGAAAATAAATAAACAGGAAATTGAATTTCAATTTGATTGCTAAACTATAAAGCTCTATAGCTATTTGACAGATTACCACAGGAATTGGTTTTATTACTATCGCTATAAATTTTAGAGGCGACTAAAACACCCTGAATAGATGGATGGATGGATCGCCAGATGTAATTGATTTCACAACTATTTCACTATATTAAAATAGATTTTAAAAGAATTTAAAATCAAGTAATCGATAATTAAATTCTAAAACGGTCACACAACGTTCATTGCGTGTGCTGTAATTACGTTTTTTCCAAATAAAGATCGTTGAGTGGAAATCAAGGCTTCGAACCGGAACTGAACCATAAACCAAAAAACCGGAAGAAAAAAACGAAATTTTAACCGGAGCTGAAACAACAACGAAATTCGACTTTTTTCGGTACAAGCATAACACTTAACACGAGCTTTTTCTCTTGTTTTTCCATCTTCTTTTCCTCCCTAGGTCATTTTATTTTAAGGCAGGAGTATTTTGTCAAAAGGTGTAAACCAGATTTTCATCATTTGTTGAGGGTTGAAGTTATAAATGATTATCTGCCCTGTTTGGTAAGCATATTAACATCAAAATTCTTCTGCCAAAAGAAAATTACGAAATAAAAGTTACCAGTCAGGCTTTTTCTTTCTGTATTTAAAATATTGATAAATAGCTCTTAGGGGTTGTACCTTTTTGAAAATTTGAAAATTAATCTTTTTGAGCTGAACCGAAAACCGTTAGTTTTACAGGAATGAAAACCGTAACAAAACAAATAACGGTTGGAACTCCTGGTGGAAATACTCCTACTTTTGAAGTATTAACATGTCTTAACTTCTGGCGAGTCTTGTTGATATTGAAAAAATTAAAGTAAATTGTAATTTTGCTAAAAATTATAAGTGTTGCCTCTAGTTTCAAGAGCTAGTTTTGCAATTCAAAAATTTGCTGTTCTATCAGTAATTCGGACATTTTTTTGATAAAATATGGTATCGTTCAAAAAGCACCGATAAAGCACAGTTCGGACGATTAATTTTTTTTTTCATCGAAGAATTTATCTTGTCAAACATAGTATATACGCATCTCTCCTATATTTCAGCAACATTAATTTAAAACTGAATTTTCTAAATGATTACTCTTCCTTAACTTGACATTCTTTGTGAACGCAGGAACAAAGTATAGTCATAGTCCTAGTTGTGGTGGTAGTAGTAGTTTGCTGATAAGAAACTGAATTTGGCTATAAAAGTCGTACATTGTCGGAAATTTATGTCGATTGAATGCAGGTATTATGGAGAAAAGGGAAGAGACAAAATGAAAAAGAGTCTGGATTTAAAGTGTTCAATAAAATTAAAACTTTAGGAGTTTTTCAATTATTTTCTACAATATTATTATTTATATGTATATTTATGTTAATATACTAGATGTCAATATCAAAATGAGGACAACCTACTATTACATGGAGAATGTAAATATTTGTTAACCTTTAAATCAATTTATTATACCGAGAGGATTTTCTGAAGGGCTGTCTCATATACTATCTGCGTATGTAGTAATCTTTGTAAATAAATCGAAACAGATCAATATTCAATTTTTCCTCTCTCTATCAAAATATCTATATAGATTTTTTTATTTTGTTGTGTATATTTTAAATGATATGCGTATATATCGGTATTGTTACAGTGAAATATAGACGCTTCTTTTCGCTTGATCGTTATTCCTATTCAGTTACGAAATTCAGCTCCTTATCACACCCTTACAGTTTTCTTACAAAGACTGTTAACAATACAGTTGAATGGAATTAGTTATCCGAGTAATTTGGCAAATTTTGCAATATAGCTTGTATAGATTTTCAGTATTATGGAATATACAGGGCCTTTCAGTTATCTAAGGAGATAACAAAAAATAACATTCATTTTTTAATAGAATAAACTAATTGTTGTAAGAATTTTTGGAGGTGAAAGCGCTCTTTTATGCCATTTGGAAATAGGAAAAATTTCAATTGAGCTAACGATTGTCAGTATTCCCGTCAAAATTTTATTGCATCTTTTTGGGTTTTTTAAATTTATTGCCGGTAAACTGGAGAATTTGGAAAGTGAAATTTATTTTTGTATTCAATTGACTTTGAATTGACGTCCATTTCTCCTATTTCCAAAAATCGTAGAAGGACGTCTTGACTTCCATAAGATAGCCTGTATGTTCCCCTTCAAGTTCGTATAACAATCATTTTATTCTATAAATGAATGAAAAAACTGTAGTGAATCTATTGCCATTCGCCTTAAATAGCTGAACGACCCTGTATATTTATGGGGTATAGGGGATGATCAAAATTGGACCCTGCCACCACCAATTCCTTCATCCGAACCGACAATAATATCATCAAAGTGGACATTTATCGTTCGTTTTCAATGGAAAAACTTTTCAACTTTCCTTTTCAATCTGTTGTATATTTTCCTTTCTCATCTCAGTCATTTACATTCAATTCTTTTCAAAAGAAAAATCAACAAACTTTTTGTTTACTCTTTATACTTCTTTTTCTGCTATATTTTATTTTTACTTCACTAGAAACATAATAACAATAATAAAAAAATCAAAGATGATAGAAGTGAATCGTTCTCGATTGATATAAACAAAATTATCTGCCAAGGATGTTATATAAACGTACAAAACAGATGTGGAGTGTCGTCAATATGCGAAATATACACTCTTATTTGTTTATATTAAAATACAAACAGTTCATGGTCTGTATTCTGTATTAGTTGATTCTGATCAATGTTCGGCTATATTTAAGCCGAAGAACTAGATGACTCTCTGGTTATTCATTATAAACTCATTTAAAATAAAATATTGTTATATTTCTAATTATAAATAGTCTATTTGTCGAAACAAATAAGTAGGTATGTTTATATGTAAATATAGGAATATTTTGCAAAAATCTCCACTTCATAAGTGTTCACCTTGAGGCTTGAGTGCATATTCGACACCCCTCTTCACATCTACTTAAAACTGTAACGTTAATTTCCAATACATAATAAACTTAATGCTTGGTTATTCTATATTTTGATGATTGGTGATTGAAGAAAACTATCGCTTGTAGTCTTTATCAGTAGTAAAAATCTTCTTTACAAGGCAACACTTTTATTTCTATAGTCTTCATGTCTGGGATAGATCTGTTAATTATCACGTTCAGTTCATGTGATTGTTACTGTTCTATTTTATGTACAATTAGTCTCAATTTGAGGTAAAATATCAAGTGCTACTATTATTATCATCATCTTGTAGTTTGTAATCTGATTTGGAAATCGATTATCATTATTATCCAAGTCCATTGTTATCAAGTTGTATCAAATTTCATATAACGAACGACATAAAGCGTGGTATTTGTTCTGAATGTGGTCGATTCTTATGAAACTCCTATTAGTTGGCGGTAAATATTTCAAGGATTTCTAGGGAGATCCTTGGAGGTCATTTTAGCACAATTAGAACTTCATAGCTCACATGGAAGTCGGTCAAAAACCCTCTTTCTAACCAATGGCACGATTCTCTTCTAGAATGCCATGAAGAAAGGGGAAAAAAATCAATGTTGAGTCATTCAGCTTTATCTCTTTAGCTAATTTTTGAAAATTGCAACGCTGTCCAAAGCGATCGTTTTTTGACCAACTTCCAAACGAGCTACAAGGTTCTAATTTTGGTAAAATGGTCCCCAAGGATCCTTGAAATATTATCGTTGATTAACTAATAGGAGTTTAATAAGAATCAACTGCATTTAAAACAGACATCCGGTATTAGGAATAACATAAATTGCAGGAAAAAGTGTGAATTCAAGAACTACACAATGATGTTTTTAGTTTAAATTACGTCTTTCTTGACGTGTCCCTCACATATTGATAGCTTATTACAGAATACAACTATTTGATAATTAATTAAAAGCAATTATTTGAAAAATTACTGAAAAAACTTATTGACCGGAACCTTGAATTTGAAAATTATTTGCTTCAAGTCCACTTGCACTTCATTCTTTTTTCTATTTTAATGAATTTTTTGCAAATGAGTACGTTTCGATGTAATTTTTCTGTTTTTTTTTTATCAAGTCTACACTTGTTGCATGCAAATTTTCTATAAATAAGCAGCAATCAAAATTGAACTTCAACTTCTCGTATTATTGAAAAGCTCAAATGGAAATGGATCAAATTTTAAAAAGGCAATTTCTATTTCAATTATAGTTTTTCTGTCGTCTTTTAAACTCGAAAAGTTTTGTTTTTAATTAAATTTCTTTATCGGTGAAAACTGAATCGTTTAACATCAGAGGAGGAAAAACAAATAAAAGGAAAACACAATCAAACGTTTTAGTGATGTAAAGAAAAACCTTCAAAGTCGTTTTAACATGCCAACTTTTTTTTGAACGTTTATTGCAAAACGTTTCATTAAGAATTTTTGCTTTTCATATGTTCTCAAATAATAAAATAGAAAGATTGAATGAGGGGAAAAAAATCACAGAAATTAGAAAACAAATTAAACAAATAAGTAAAAATCACCGGTATTTTTTTTCTATTTTTATTACTTTATGACTACCGTACAGAATATTCAATAACTCAATTTTTCGATAAAATTCAAGGTTTTGTTTTTACTGATTGCAAAACAGAAGCAAAACAACACGAAAACATGAATTTAAATAATTACTAAAATCATCTTCATTTCTCTTTCTTTGTTTTTTTTTAATTGCAAATTCTTGATAAGAATTGTAAATGAATTTCAATTTTAGTCACTCCAGTAGACAATTTTCAATCAATTTTCAATAACATTAGATAACAGTAGCTGATAACATGATTATTAATGTCTGGTTTAATTTGCCAGTCTTTTAAGAGACAAAAATAATTGTAATCAACCTTGTATTGTTTGAATTATTTCCAATCAATTCCTTATCATTTTAATCAATATAATTCTACAATATTAACAATAATAATGATGCTTATATTAAATCTAAACGGAAAGAAATCTTTTTAATAATAAGGCCAGGGCTATGATTGCATACGATTGTCAATAATTAATAAACAAACCGAGAAAACTATAAAAAATATCGTTAATTTGCAAATAGTTTTTGTTATAAATTAACTCCATATTGAGGTCAACTCTATAATTATGATAATACAAGTTTTATTTATTTTTACAATAATTAATTCTCTTATTTCCGTCAGGATTGCGATAAATTATTACAACTGAAAATTATAGCATACTATAGAAAAAAAACACAGATTCCGACCTCAATTTTGTATTTAAGAAATGCAAAAAAAACGTGTTTTGCGTAAATTATTAATAATATTCGTCAGCCGTCTAGGTTATTGAATGTTGACATTTTGGAGAAAAACACCGAATAAACAATTATCTGTGTGCGATCTATTTTGTTTACGAATCATACGAGGCACCAAAAAAAAACAGCTAATATTTCAAAAACTGAAATCAAGGAAGTTAACTGAAAGTTTCTGCCTTGCAACACCAAATTTCTGGCCTATGGTGCCAACAGATTTTTACAAATGTACACTGTGTCAACTCCAATTTGGTAAACTCGACCTTCGGCGGTGACATCTACGTTGGCAAATAATTTATCGACATCAGACTCTTAATATGTCAATATGGAATGTTTTGGTGATTTATTGTTTTGTTGTTGATCTTTTTGATAATTTGATTAAATTCGAATAGACAGAGTATATTTTCTGCGCTGCAAATTTTCAACAATCGCCATAATAAATATTATTGTTATTATTATTATTGAGTAGGGTTCTATTTTCATTTTCTAATAAAGCGAAAACAATTGTTGTAGACGCCAATAAACACGTTCGACCTAAATTTTACCGAAATTTTTCTCTTTCGAGTACTATTATACACGCACTTTGAAAATTTTCAGGAATTGAGAAAGCTTTAAATCAAGGCTTTTGATTTTTTGATTTTATTATGAAGAAAACCTTGTAGTAAAATAAACTTGATAATTATGGAAACTTCAGTGATAACCACCATAATAAACAAAAGAACAACAATAATACAACTACAATAAAATGTTGTAAATATTTAAATATTTAATCAATGTGGGTGTATTAGGACAGAATGAATAATTTCCGTTACGTTATGTTGTTTAATAAATACACACGCACAGAACAATAACAACAACAAAAAAATAGAGAAAACATCGACAAATATAATTAACGTGTTTCTCATTTTGGGCAGACAACTTATTTACTTGTTCCATTTGCTGGTTTACTGTAATTGTATTTATTATTGTGATATCATGCCTCTGTAAATAGACTGAAGGACAAAGAGCAGGTTTGCTCTAAACACACTCATCTGAGAGTTCTTGCTGTCTCGAATCAGGAGCTTTCAACGAAAGTTTTAAACTATACACAGTATACCTA